>JADRCH010000160.1:6041649-6046453 GCA_019843965.1 Rhynchomys soricoides
CACAAGATGGAAGCCCATAGGTGAGCCTTATTGTTTTTAACATTCTAGTTTTACTGATACTCTGGCTCCTTGATACCCATGTAAAACTTGTGGTTAAGGTTAAAGGGCATAGGCCCACTGCACAGCATTATTATATTACTAACTTTACTCCCGTAAAGTTTACCGTATCTTCAATCAACATTTCTAATTTCTGTAAACTTTAGGAAAGGGTACATACAAACAGAGAAAAATACTCTTGTCATTTTACAGGATGTGAGAAAACATTTACATTCATCTCCAATTAATTATTGAAATTTTAAAGTAAAGTTATTATTTTACAAAATATATGAAAGTATAAATTACCAGCTTTCTTGCTCCTCAGGAGAATATACTCCAATGAAATCAAAAGAATTAAGGAAGTGAAGAGAATCCACCATCAAGCAGCAGCCTCCTTAAAAATCTATATTTTAGCTAACATAACCTTCACACCACCTCTTAGTAGGTTTTCATACAGCTTGATACAGTATTTGCGGTATTGTTTGAAGAACTAGGTTTCAATTAGTATTTTCAGAAACTATCACTTCTTATCAAACTTCTGTAAATATCAAGTAGAAGAGAAACAACTTAAAGAACAATTAGATATTTTTTCAAATGTTTACACATTAATAGTGATATTAATAACAAAATGATTGAGTAATGTTATCAGAAAATCTATGGGAAAAGGTTACTAAATTTTGAAAGTGAGTCTGGGTATCTGGGATATCCAGTTAGCTGTATCTTATATCAAATGGTTTATCAGGCTCAAACTCTGTCCGGAAGTCATAGGTCAGTACTGGGCTCTCATGGGAAGTAAACAGAAGCAAGAAACACTTCAAAATTCTGTGAAGATGAGAAGAGGCTCCTAGAACAGGCAGGACCAAGCCTAGTAATGTACCTGCTTCTGGAAAGGAAAGTGGCCAGTCAGCTACTTGGCCTCACTGTACTCTACTGTGTATATGCTCTAAATGATAGGTTTTGTCCACTAGACTGTTAGCTCCTGGAGGGATGCATCTGGTCCTTACATGACGGTACTCAGGACAGGTGCATCAGTGCATCATGAGACACACTGTTAGATGGGTCACACACATATCCAACAGTACAAGAGCAAGCACAATCTGTGGGCAAAGTGAGGTTTTCAAGTTTGTAAGGACATGAACTGATTAAGGCACAGCTTACAGTTAGATATGCAGTTGTGATCCCTGCGACATTTCCAACTTCACTTTGTGGATAGAAGTAATGACAGCAACAGTGACCTTCCTACTTTTCCCACGACTCTTGACAGCTTGCTAATCAATCACTCAAGGTGAAGCAAAGATTTTTCACTTCTCTCTGCATGCTTTCTAATCCATGCTGCTCCAGTCAAGAGACAGGGATATTTTCTTGTTCTACTAAGCTACCACCTTGTTTGGAAATTTTATATGCATCATGCAGTTTCATTCTCATCCAAATAATCCATCTTACAGTAACTCAGCAATTTCCAAAGGCCACAGAGTAAACAATATAAACAAACAGGACACTGACTATCACCATTTTGCCTCATAGAAACACTGCAGAAGCAGAGAGCAATACCAGAACAAACACGAAAATGCCCTTGCTTCTAGAAGTGGAAGCCAAAGTACTAAGTCCAAGGGCCACTAAAAGGGTGTGAAAGAACCTCTTTTACTTGCAGGTCCATCTTGATGCTCATCTCTGAAGCTCAGAAACAGTCATAAACTGAAACTATTAAATGAAGTAAAGCTTCATTTAGCTGTAGTTTTCAACGTTCCTCTTCTACTACAGGAGTACAAATTAAATCTCTACCATTCGTTACTTAAGCTGCTGTTGAGGAGATGAAAGCTTCATCAAGTGCCCATTCAGTATTTTTCAACATTTTTGCTGACTTCCTGGTTACAGCTTCTTACATTAAAACCATCATATGGGTAAGAAAAGTCATTTGAAAAACCCTTTGCTCTCAGAACAGCAGGAAATGTTACAAAACCTATGCTTAATAAATGCTGTCCCAGTGAAAGGATGTAGAGTGTGGGTAATAAGACTGGGATTGAAGAGTCACCGCTGCCCATCCTAAGACCTTTCAAAGTCCCTCATTTGGATCTCTGTCATTGATACTGACTTTGCAAAGTGGCATTTTAAAATGAGTGAAGAGAAGAAAGCATATACACAAAGTCTCATGAGAATCTGCAGCTACTGGATCTTTAACTTCTTTTGGCAATATATATCTTGTAAAATGCACAGGATATGCCATGATTAATAGGTACATTGCATGAAAGTAACATATGTAGAATATAGAGAGATCATACCTTCTATCAATAGCTCTTGTCCATGACTGCCCAGAAGTGTACGAGATAGGAATGGGGCAAAGTCTACAAAAATTTCACGAAGAAGAGGAGCAACTTTTTCTAAAGCTCTTTCAAGTTTTGCAGTGATGCTGTTGAAATTAAGACATAAAGACTAGTAAATATAATTCAATATAAATGCCAAATAAACTTTAGTTCTAAATTAAAATATTTATAAATCACAGTCAAAGTTCAGTCCTAGCCCATAGAAAACAGGACGTTTCATATGGAAGGGACACAGTTTTGCCCAGAGAGGTGTCTACTCTGCAGACTGAAGCTAAATGAGAACAACTATACTATGAAAAGGAGCCAAAGACACTGCCACAGATCTAAGAATGTAAGGATAAATGAATTCTTCTATTTCTGTGCATCATCAATAAAAATAGTTTTGAGGCCTACTGTATAATCACTGGACCACTTACAAAGAATTTAAACTCCTGTTCTCAAGACACATCTCCGGTAAAGTTGGACAACAAAGGGAGTTCCTGGCAGCCAGGTGACTTGCATTAGGGTGACGGTGGTTTTCCTTCTTAAGCCCGGTTACTTTCCCAGTCCCTAAAATACTATTTCTATTGCTCAGGACTGTAGCTTAAGTAGTGGATTGCAGGGACATGTCACAAGTTTAAAACATGGAAGAGGAAAGTATTTTTACATTAGGCAGGTTAATATTTTGGCTATAGATCTATTTCTCATAGAAGTAAGTAGTGAGAAAGATTGTTCAAACAGGAATCCTGGCTGGGCCATGGACTAAGCCTCATGATGTTATGCACATCAGCTTTGCTTTCTGAAGAATGATGATCCTAATATCTGCCCACTGAGGATTAATCAGCTAATCCACAAAATCTGAGCAGAAAAGTAGCCACCACACAGTACAAAATGTTAGTTTTGTGATATTTTGCATAAAATTTTCTCATACAAACATAGCTCTGATACATTACACAAAATAAGTTCAATATGACACTAGCTGAGTACATTGCTGCACAGATATAGAGTGAGGAGTTAACAGTGATGTGTCCCTTTCAGACAGGCCCTCCAGCTGTGGGGTGAGGCAGAACCATAGAGCCTGTTGACACAGACTGCTTAGTCACTTGTTTCTGAATGAGCATACAGTTATAATACAAGAGTATACATGTAAGTCTCAGGAGGTGGTGATGCTGACCAGGGACCCCTCCGCCACTTCTAAAGAGAAACTGATACTAAGGAAGAATTAACCCAAAAGCTGAAGAGGAAGAGTACCTCAAGCCTCTGAATTCTCACCACCACTGTAAATTTTCTTTGACATTTTCTAACTGGTAATACAGTCATTTTTATTGCATCTCCTATTTCACCAAATCCTTTTTTTCTGAAGAGGCATTTCTTATGGCTTCCAACTAAGGTAATTCCTTCTACTATGGAAGCATAAGTAGGATTACAATTGTAGAAATGAGATAGATCTAGATAATATTTTCTAAAGCCAATATCAGAAAGTACTAATATTGAGTTGTATTTAAGATTAACATGGATGAGCACACAGAAATGGGGAAATTCAAGATTCTGGAGGTCCTATCTACCACCAAACTATATTACTAGGTTTTCTTATCGCGTATCACAAAGCATTCTAAGTGAAAAGCTTTTAGTATCCTTTTCTACAGGGAAAAATGGACAGGTTACTATTGATATTGACATTTACAGATTACCCCAAGTCTGTCTTCAAAGAAGGGTAAAATGCATGTTTAACCATATGTAATTATTAAAATAAGTGGAAAAAACATAAAGCATCTTCGGAGCCCCACATTGTTCTGCAGATAAAGAGTGAAATCCCTCCACATAAAAAGGCAGGTACTGGGCCTGTACTGCTCTGCTAATGCTTCTTTCTCTTGTTGGAGAAAAGCACAGTATGATCTGTTCAGATTCCATGGTATGCATTAAAAAACGATCTATTAACATGTGACAAAGAAATAGTAACTTGGGGGAATTCTTTCAGTCCTGTAAATAGTTTCTCTCAAATACAAAATAAATGGAATTGCTGGGCATGGGGCAGAAGATGGCAATTTCTAGGCCAGACTGAACTATGGCATAAGACCATAAAACAAATAAACAAACACCATCTACCAAACAAGAAAAAAAAAAACAAAACACAAAGAATACCTTTGTGCACAATACAACATACTTTATTTACTTTAGAGGGAATCATAGTAAATTTTCAGTTTTCTGAAGAGGTTACTTCGATTAAAAAAACATTCATTTGGTGCACAGAATATTAAAGGGCAGTGACTATTAAAGGGCCGCAGTCTTTCATTTACACTTTAGTAAGGTTTTGGCCTGAATATAGACGTTACCTGTGGATTAGAACCAAAGCTGTCTCTCCCTCTGACGTCACTCTCCGTACTCCACTCTTATTTGACCAACACTAATGACCACACATTACTCTACAGTGACTATGTAATGATACACCAGGCTAGATCAGTGCCTTC
>JADRCH010000160.1:6046463-6124116 GCA_019843965.1 Rhynchomys soricoides
TCTACAGTGACTATGTAATGATACACCAGGCTAGATCAGTGCCTTCTTTGAACTTGGCTATTTTTATGAATAGTAGTAAGCATAAGCTCTTAAGAAATAGCACCACTGATTTCCATATAGAAAATAATACTCACAACTGAAGCAATTTATCAACTATTTTAACAAAATTACTAAAGAGAGGAAAATAAAACCCAAAAATGAGGTACGACATAATGATGCTTCAGATGAGAATTTATAGATGTAATCTAGTAACAAAACACTGTGGCCTGAAGTACAAGTACCTAATATTGTTATTTTTTTTAACCCTAAATTAGATTCTTAGTTGCTTACTTTTATGTTTGTTTGTTTGCTTTGAGACACAGTCTCACCATGTACCTCTGGCTGTCCTGGATGTAGACCAGGCTGGTCTTGAACAAAAAGAAATTGGCCTGCCTCTATCTCCCAAGTGCTGGGATCAAGGGTGTGTTCCACTACATACAACTGGTACTTTATTTTTTATCTATTTAAAATAACTTAGTAAATTCTAAGAATTTTATATAAATAAAACACAATTGGGCCACGGGAGAAAACAGTATCTAAAAACCTGGACTACAATGCTTATTAACAAATGTTTGCCTTCAAGGTACATCCAAGGTCATGATAACTATCAGCAACTGCCAGCAGAGCAGGAAGGTTTGTAAACAGATAAAAAGCACACTTCTACCATGCTGTTTTCCTAGAAAATTTGTGATTACAACTCATTTTGGACATTATACACATTATTGTTTCTTTTAATAAACTCCATTATTATAATGTGCTACTTCATAAAACTATAATGTTGATTTACTCCCAATGTCAAATTCTTTTGTAATATCTTAGTTTCTTAGCATAATTACATAAATATAGAAAAGTTATAATTTTGTTTTGTAAGTTCTTAAATGTATTCATTCATTATATCAAAAAGGAATGGGTAGTTATAACAACAGAACATAAAGCTAAAAGAAGCAACTCTACTATGTAAAGTAATGTAGTTAAGAGATCCAGCAGATAGGGAATAATTCAATTATGGAATTCTGTGGTACAAACACTTTACCAATTAATGTTCCTGTATGAATTAGGGAATGTAGGCACAGGTAAATGAAATGGCTTGTTTTAAGAATGCATAGAAAGGGAGTGTTACGGTGGAAAGGCCATATAAGGTTGCTTCATCAACTACATGTCATGACTAGGAACGGACAAGCACTGGCTTTAAACACTTATCAGGCTCTCATTCAATTACCGCTATGAAACATGAGTAAGCATACTGGAGTTGATGGGTAAACAGATCTGAAATCTCAGAGTCAGTAACATGCAGTTAATCAGTTTTTAAGCTCTAAGTTTCTAGGGTTGGCACCACTAAGCAAAACATTGTGCTGGGGAAAAAGTGTGCTTATTTTATTTTTCCACAGTCTTTCAAAATATAAATCTAACATTTCTCCCAATTTCTTCTAATTAGAATAATATATACTTTAAGAGCACAATGTACACATTAAGAAAATAGCATTACACAAAATTAAAAAACTGAAGCTGAACAGAACTTTTCTATATAAGAGGTTTATTACTTTATGATGTAAACTAAATTTCAAGTAAACATTTTCTCATGCTTTAAAAAACTTGATGTTTTTAGGATGTCTTTAAGTAATTATGAAAGCTTTGTAGTGCACTTTTAGACATTGTTATTTGGATGTTTTATAGATGGAAAAGAAACAAATGAACATGCAAGCATAGCCAATCTTCTTTTCAAGTCAACTAGTTGACAAAGTGTCACCAAACTTCCCTATAGGGAGACAAAAATATACAGGCAAGAAAATGAAACTATTAATGAGGTTCAAGCCCAGTGACATAAAGGACCAGTAGAATTGTGTTTTAGATCTGTGGTATAGAAATAACATCCTAAAAACCTAGTTATTAATAGAGAACAATGCCACAGTAGCTGTTTCAGTGAGCCCCCTGCCTGTAGAGCTGAGCAAAACTACAAAGTGCCGCAGAAGAGAGGCTGCTTCACTCAATGTTACACTCAAAACTGGTCAGTGAAAAGGTGAAATGAGCCAGCCGCCATTACTGTGGATGTAACTTCAAGGTTACTGCAATCCTGGCTCTTTCCCATGCAATGTCCTGGGTCTTCTCTTGAAATTGTGTCACCTCTCTTTCAGACCAACTCTCAGTTCCCAAGCCTTTATAAGTAAGTAGTCTTATCTAGAACCTTGCCCAGCAAACCATACAAACACCCTGCTTTTGCAGCCTCTTCCTAAGGTAGTAATTTAGTAAAATTTCAGACTAGCATTCAGTTCATATGGTATTTTTGGAAAATGTAAGTTGAAAAGTCAACAATAAGAACTTAAGAAGAAACACTTAAGAAAAAATAAAGGACATCTACTTGTGGGAAAGAAACCCCAAGTCACACACAAAATAACCACATGGGAAGCCACACAATGGACAGAATCCTACTCTGACACTACATCATGTAAATCAGCCAAGTAGCTACTAACCTTGAATCTGAAATTGACAACAAAACTTCTCATAAGAGAGAGGACACAGGAACCGGCTTCTCTGGTGAAAGTAGATGAAGAAATACAAAGCACCATGTGAGCTAGTCATAAAATTTCAGCTAATGCTCTAAAATTCTGAAGTTGAAGTGAGAGCACCATAATATGGGAGACTAAAATTCTCAGAATGGCAAACATAGGGGGATAGTGAAATTACTTTCAAAGTGTTTTCCATAAGCCCTACCAATGGGTCAAAAAGACTTGACAGAATATATGAGATGAGGAAATCTTCCTTTGCTTCTTCTCCAAGCTGAGATGTCACAACAACGACAGCAAGAATGCATAAAGCTTATCCTAGACCCTTTTCTCATCTCCTCCAGAGAACAGAGTTAACAGCTTCATGAAGGCTGTGGCAAAGCCAGCAATCCTGCCAATTCAGGACACAAAAGAAAGCCTATACATTGCTAGTGCAGGAACAGAAAAACTCTATGAAAACATCCTGAAACCTACTATTTCAAGATTTCATCACTTAGAAGTAGTTAGAATCCATGTGAGGCTCTCTATCAGCCTGGCAGGGCAGACCATGACTGACAATGCTTATGAACCAGAACAATAAGTAGTCCAGTACCCCTGAACACTGGACATAAGTGCTCAGTAAAAGAATAGCAGTCTATGACTGCAGAAGGCATAACGGAGTATTGAGCCTCTCTGAAACACAACACTCAAGCAGCCTACAAAGAGAGGACAAGTCTGGGGAGACTCAGAGCTGCAGTTCATTAGGATTAACCAAAAAAAAAAAAAAGAAAGAAAAGAAAAAAGAAATTTAACACTCTGCTAAAACTAGGATAACTCATCCTCTGACACACACACACACACACACACACACACACACATACAAATGAGCATAAGTAGAAAAGGGCACATTACAGGCGTCCATGATACTAAGATACTATCATCATATCCACAACTTCATTTCAAGCAAAAATAACAATGCAGCCAAAGCAGCATGGAAAAACACAATAGAAATAAACTAATATAATCAAGATCATAAGTAAACCTGATTCTGGAACTTTCTAGGAATATAAAGCAAGTACTATTAACATCTGCAAGAATTAAGACTTGGCAAGGCAGCCAGCACGCACGAACAAAGGGTTATTACAAGAGAAGGAAGAATCTCTAGATCTCAAACCATTGTTGAAATGAGGAACACACTTAAAAGAGACAAAATGCTTTCTATTGGTGAAATCAACAGAGTTAAGAAAGCCAGAAGAATCAGTGACTTTAAAGACTTTAATGCTTCCTGTAGTACTGTTGACAAAAGCCAGGATATGAAATTAACCCAAGAGGCTACCAATAGGTGAATGCGTATAGAAGAGGAGGTATATAGACCATGCCCAGAATACTTACTATTCCATTACTGTTTGTCATCTACAACAAATATGGATAGTCTTGGAAAACAATATGCAACATGAGATGAATCATGTATAGAAATACAAATACTGCATGATCTCACATATGTAGAATCTAAAAAAACTCAATCTTACTGAAATTGTTAGTTGAATGTGGTTACATAAGCTGGAGGTGGGGAGAAAGAGGGATGATGGGAGTTTTTGCTCAAGGGATAAAGCATTACAAGTAGAAATCAGAGGTTCTGACGTCACCCCATGGTGATTTTAGTTAATAATAATAATGCACCACCACATGCACACACACATTTAATAGCTAAAAGATAGGATTTTAAGCATTTTATCATACAGGAATTCAACAGCTTTTGGACAGGTATTACAAAATCCCAGAAGGACACTATACTAAGTATTAAGTGTCCAAAGATACCTGAACCACAGCCTCTGGAACCTATAGATAGGCCATGTCTCATGTCAAATTTATCTTTTCAAGTCAAATTAATTGTATGTACATTGAGACAGGGAGATTACCCTGTAGGTGTACTCTGTCTAAACACAGGCAATATAAAGGTGGACACTTCCATGGTTCCAGGAAGCATTAAGAAGGAAGAAGACAGGAAAGCAACGTCAGAACAGGACAGTAAATTTCAGGATGAGGAGCACCTGACACTCTACTGGTTCAGAGTAGAGCAAGTTAAATGCAGGGAAACAGGAAAGAGTGCTGAGTGCCAAGGTTGCCCCTGATGGACAAGAAAAGCAACAGGCCCATGAGTCCTATGTGATGAGATATTGAATATGTTCAGCCTTAAATAGTCTGAAAGTAGATCCCAGTCCCTATAAGAAAGTGGTCCAGCTATGAGGCCAGTCTGAGTGTGTTAGACTTGTAGCCTGCACAACTGAGGGAACTGATAAAAAGATGTTGTTATGGAATACTTGATTTCTGTGAACTTGATGTGGTCAAGACACAAAACTAAGAAGATGAAAGATACAACAAAAGAAATACATGGTTATCACTTAAGAACTTTCCACAAATACTAAAAGTAACTAAAAGCACATACTCAAGGGACATGAAACACCAAGTGGAATTTTAATAGTAAATAACCCAAATTTGTCATAACAAACTACTATAATAGTTTTTGTTTTTTATTGGTTATTTTATTTATTTACATTTCAAATATTATTCTCCTTCCCGGTTTCTCCTCCACAGTCCCCCTTTTCCATTCACCCTGCTTCTATGAGAGTGCTCCTCCACACACCCACCCACCCACTCCCTTCGGACCACCATAGCATTCCCCTATGCTAGGGCATAGTGCCTTCACAGGACCCAGGGCCTCTCCTCCCATTAAGCTAAATAAGGCCAAGCTCTGCTACATATGTAGCTGGGGCCATAGGTCCCTCTATGTGTATTCTTTAGTTGGTGGTTTAAGAACAAAGAAAAACGTTGCAATTCTCCTTAGAAAAACAATGTTAGCCTGAACACAAAAAATAAAGTATATTTCAAATCTATTTCCAAAAAAATAGAGGCCCACAAATTTCTACCTGTTCAGAAAGTCATTATGACATGAAAGCAAAATTAGGGGATTTTTAAGACAAGAAATATTGGAGAAATATTTGTAACCATCTTGATCTGTGTGAAGAAGTCCTTCCAGTACAGAGAATGATTTCTGTCAAGATCATAGATTTACATAAATGAAGAGTACTGGACATAATACATACAAGTAAAGACAGTCATGGGCAAAACCAATAGCTATATATTGTTCCTTTTGATTTGACATTCTGGGGATGAAACCCCACAGTGCCATGCGTGATTGGTAAGTGCTTATATCTAAGAGATTTGTCATAACTAGGTTCCATCCAACTATTAGAAGGAAGATGCACTGATGAATTAGCATCAAGGGTTGGAAGAGCAACCATTATAAGCAAAGAATACTACACAACTGCGCTATTTTAAAAAACCAACATAAAAACCTTCAATAATATTTAAGATAAAGGAAATAATAAGTCAACAATGGAGAGAAGCTGGGAGAAAGGAAAAGAAAACTCCATGAACCCAATGTAAGTACTAGAGGGAAGAAAATCAAGAACAGAAAGATAAAACCACAAAAGTGATAGTTACCAAATCTTTCCTTACATTAAAAAGAAACTATCCAAATTTGATAATTAAAATATGATGACTGTCAAACTGGCTTTTATATAGAATCTATTGATACCATGTATAAGAAATCCCAATTTAAATATGAAAATAATGCACATGTTTTTATAAAGGAAGGAAAGGGATTGCCATTAGTGACAAGCTTTTATTAAGAAAAAGAAAACCATATAAAAAGCTGACCTGGCTTCAGATGATGAGCTAGCAGAGTTTAAACTAAGCTAATATGTTTTAACTTGAGAATTATAAAAATATTACATCTTTCATGATAAAAGATCGAATGAATGGATATAACTGAACTGAAATCAGTGGATTTCTGTTTTTTGTTTTTTTAAAAACTAAGCGATTTCTAACAACCCTCTTTCATATGTGGGATGATTAGATCCTTGTCCTTTGTGAGGCAGCAGCTCCTCCTGCAGCTTTGAGGGGGAAAAAAAGTAAAAGAGCTGGACAAAACCAACGAGGCCTTTCTTGGTGACAACACAAAATGAAATAATATTTGGCACTAAATAAAACAGAACAGTCATAAGGAAAGAGATAAATGAATCAATAAACTAGTAAGTCAAGTGAAAGAAGGCTGACAAAACCTAGTACATATTGTTCGATCCCATCCTTTTAAAATCCTTGAGAGTAAAAATCTAAAATAAAATGCAGGCATTAGACCATGACTCTGAATGAAAAGAAACCTAAGAAAGTGGCTGGGGGCTCTATGTCACTTGTCTCCCTAAGATATGTTCTTAAGAGTTATTTGAGCAACTCAGAAATGGAGTAAAAGTTCTGAGTGCTGTTCAGAGGTGTGAAGACAGGAATTAACTGACACCCTCTATACAGTAGCACTGAGCCACAGAAATAGCTGCAATCTTCACTGAATCAAGGTCACCCAGTATTGGTTGTATCTCCATTGGTTGTTCCCCCCCCCCCTAAAAAAATTGCTTTTCTGAAGATAACTATCATTTCCTACTTTCAAACTCCCTATACCTTTAGCCATCTGCTATGGCTCCTTCACATTTTACTAGCACTAAAACTGCCAATGGTGTCATCTTAGCTCATGAAAAATAACAAGGAATCTTTAGAAAGTATGGATCAACTAGGTAATATTTTAAAATTCTAAATAATTTATTATAATTAATAAAAATTAACTTATTATAAATAAGTAAAATAGGTTATTATAATTAATGGGAATATAAAAGCTCACAAAACATACAATCAATTGACAAAACCCAATTGCTTATCTTCATGTGATAAATGTACAAGCAAACGCCCTTCCTGTTTTAGTGTCACCTACCATGATTGACAAAGGAGTCACTGCTTTGCCCTCTACTTGCATAATTTACTTTCATTTGTGGTAATTCTATATACTGGAACGCCTTGAGCAGTTCAACCTACCTGTGCACAAATTTTGAAAGAAGTATCAAAGAGAAATCCTAACTCGGAACACCAAAGACATGGGAGGTAGTTTGAAGGCACACAAAAAGTACAAGATTATTACAACAAACACTCTAAGATAGGAGTGTCTGATGGCCCTGATGATGAACAGAAAGAGTCAGTGGTAAATGCTAGCGCTCCACAAACCCAAAGGATCAATATAGCCATAATGAAGTAGCACCCATTCTGTTTGTTTACAGAGACAAATAAAACAAACCCTGAACTGACGTATTTAAGAGCAAACCTCAGTATTATCCGGCTGTTTACTCAGAGCTGCTTCAAACAGAACAGGACCTGGCCACCAAAGGGGAAACTACACGAAAAGAGGAAGAACACAAGATTTTTTGGACTGATAAAGATAATTTAGTAATTAGAGAAATCATAAATCACAAAAAAAATGATTATTTGAGACAATGAACTTCATGGAAATTAGAAAAGTTCTTGCTCTTGTCAGTCTAGAGAATGAGACAATGGTAAGCATGTAACTAACAAAGGACATCTATGCGGAGTATACTGATAACTCCTACATATTATAAGAAAACTCATTTTAAGACAGGAGTTCAATGACCCATCAACACAGGCAAAACCACTAAGAAGCAATAAAAACAAATGAGATATAATTATCCCAGTATTATAAATAATCGCTGTGACAGCAGCAAGTACTGACAAATGTAAAGTATGGGATGCTTTACACACAGCCCCAGAGAGCGCAAACAGCCACTTTGCAAAACGCCTTAGCATTTTCTCACGATTTTAAACATTTACTTACTAACCACCCAGCAATTTTATTCTTAGTTGTTTACTGAACAGAAATGAAGTGAGACATGTTGGGAAGCCTAAGACTTAGTCCTTCCTAAATCTTTATTAGTGACAGACCACTTGGGATAACTCCAAAGTCTCTAATGAGTAAACAGATACACTCATTATGAGTCACAAAATGGAATAAGACTTGAAGCTATGTAAGAATAGAACAGTCATAAAGAAAGAGATAAATGAATCAAATCGATAAGCCAAGTGAAAGAAAGCAGACAAAAATTGCTGCACATTGTATGATCCCATTCTTTTAAAACACTTGAATGGGAAATCTCAAAGAAGAAGCTGAAAAGCACATGCTGCTGGCAGGGAGAGGGTAAATTATGTATAGGAATTTCAAAATTTCTGAGGTAACAAATAAATTTTCTTTCATTTTAACTTGTAATGTGGTTTTATTAGAATATATTCTAGAAAACTCATTAAAATGTGCATTCTAGTCATTTTCATTGAGTTTCAGCAATATAAACAGATAATCTCAATAAAGTTGAAATGAAAATTAACTTGAGAAAGAACTGCAGGGACAAAAATGGAGAAGAGACTGAAGGAAAGGCGGTTGGTCTAGTGACCGGCCCAACTTGGGATCCATCTCAAGGGGAGGCTCCAAGACCTGACACTATTACAGATACTATGGTGTGCTTACAGACAGGACCCTAGCATGGCTGTCCTCCGAGAGGCCCAACAAGCAGCTAACTAAGACTGAAGCAGATACACCCAAACAATGGACTGAAGTCGGGGACCCCTGTGGTTGAATTAAGGAAAGGCTGGAAGAAGCTGAGGAGGAGGGCAGCCCCAGATGAAGACCAGCAGTCTCAGCTAACCTGGACCCCTGAGATCTCTCAGACACTGAGCCACCAACCAGGTAGCACAGACTAGCTGGTATGAGGTTCTGACACATTAATAGCAGAGGACTGCCTGGCCTGGCATCAGTGGGAGAAGATGCACCTAACTCTGGAGAGACCTGAGGCCCCAGGGAGTGGGAAGCCTAGCAGAGGGGCAGGGGAGGACATCCCCTTGGAGATAGGAAGAGGAGGAGGAATGGGACAAGAAACTGTGGGAGGGCAATGACTGGACTGTAAAACAAAAAAAGTAACAAAATATTGAATAAAATCAAAAACATATTAATAATTATACAAAGCAAAATAAGTATCACTGCTAAGAACTATTAGCTTAAGAAAAACTAAATTCTGAAAGGATTGTACGATATTCACAGTTTGGAAATAAAAACATTGAAAAAGAAGTAAAAGTCCAGTCCACTGCAGAAACAGTCTCTGAAGACTCCTTTCTGTGGAAAAACAACACTTGTTTTTAACAGGGATTTCTGAACCCTGATTCCAAAGTTCTAAGAGAATGAAGGGGCAAAGACCTCCCTCAAGGCCCTTACTGTCATTATTAAACCTGAAGCTAATTTTGTCAGCTTAGTAGGTGTACAGACAGAGCAAAATTGATTGTGAACCTCAAGTCAAGAATATAGGGGCATGATTTATGACAGATGTGGAAGATCATGGTGTAAAGAGGTCTTCAAATGACGGCTGGCAGTCTTCCTACCCCTGTTCTTCTTACACACTTGTCACAAATGCTATTCCAGCTGATTATGCACCTCAATAGAAAGATCTGGAGAAAGGGCTTTTACAACACAAAAGACAATCACAAGCCAAATGAAAAAAGAAAAAGAAAAAGAAAAACGGATAAAGTGAAAATTTCCAAAAATATACTTCTATTAATCAAGATAGGCCATATTGATAATAATGATACAAAAAAATTGCAAAAGTGGCCCAAGCTTCTCTTGTTAGCTGCCAAGTCAGTAAACTCATACAAATGCACAGGAAAAACAAAACAAAGCTTGGCATAGTGTATTCATAGTAGACACCAAAGCTGGGCATCAATTCCACTTTAGTCGTTTATTCCCTTAACAGATACTCACAGTAGCACAAAGTACACCAGGCAATAATAGATGCCCATAATATCACTTACATAATAGCATTATTTGGAATAGATAAAAACTGGAAAATTCTAAATGTCTATAAACTTTATAATGAGGGGCAGTCCATTCTGTGAGTCAACACTCATGACAATAAACAAGAGAGTCTTTACTATTCGTGGTACAATAAAACCCCCTCGCCTCCCCCCAAGTTTGTATTTGTATATATAACACTAGCTTCTAGTAATTTCCCAAAGGCCATGGATAGGCAGAGTTATGAATACATCAAGAGTATGTAGCTAACTGATATCCCAAGAATGTTCATCTCGTGTGAACCTACCACCGAATATTTCACTGTGTCTTAAAGGGGGACAAGAACACTGGTAAAAGAAACATATCAGTATGCATACCTCATGTTCTCAGCTGAATCTTCTGGCATTGGGGCTACGGTTTGTACAGCTGGAAGATTTTTACTGGTAGCACCATTAACAAAACTAGAAGAGGAGGAAGAGGAGGAGGACCCTGAATCCACAGCACCTGTACCCAAAATAATAATTTTAGCTTTAAATATAAATTTATTTAACAAAATAATTTTATTTCATTTCTATTTGATTTTCAAAAAACTCATCAAAATTTCTAACAAGAATTTTACAATTAAAATTATTTGATCATTAGTATACTAATAAATTTTATGGATATTACATTAAAATCCAGTTGATTTACTTATGTTAATCTAACAAAATTACATGTTACAAATGGGTATAAATAAAAGACATCAACACATGAAAAAAACTCTAAATTAAGTGAGGTTGATAAAACAATGCAAATTTAAAAGTGAAAATTTTACCCCCTTTCACTGCTTTGTTGTAATGTTCTTAGACCTCATGCTCTAAGGCCTAATTTGCAGAGCACTGGGAGCACAATTTTATCATTTTCCAGCATTAAATTCTGACTTTGATGAAATGATTGCTTTAGAAGGCCTATCTTGAGTTCAACCGTACCTGATTTTAAAATAATGAGTTCTCCTCAATGATATAAAAATGCCATTTTAGAGAAGATTTTTCTAAAATATGCCATGTGAGTACATCAAAGAGCTGTGGAGTTGAGGGACATCTAGTGTTCCTAAGTGTTATATCTTAGGGTTTTCCCAACAAGTGAGTTGCTCACTGGATTTCTAGTCTAATAGCTATGCAGAGCCATGTACCAGCATCTAAACTGTACACCACAGCTGACACTTCTATCTATCTACATATGACCAAATATTAAGGAGGAAGGTTATTAAGGAGGAGGTTTAATTTTTACTTAGCATATATTTTGTACTATCAAAAAACTTATACTGTTATACATCAAATGTTAATTTTTAAAATAGAAACTATAAGTAAATATACTGTCTTACACAAAGACAAAAAGCAATTTAATGTTTTCATTTTACTGCAGTCATAAGAAAAATGAGGACTTTACTTACTAGACATTACCAAGTATAGATTCTACTACATTATAATATTTTTAAAACTGAAAAAACTTACAAATTTTACAATGCCATAATGCTGCTCATTGACTGAGACAAGTACACATGCTGAAGAGAGTGTTCTACTTACTACACCCCATAAATGTGTGGTTCATGATATGTCAGACTCAGGTGGCATGATAAACAAGATAGATACAGAAAGCACAAAAAAGAGCTACAAAATCAATAGAAATGGGAAGAATCTAAGTAATGATAATAAGTGGAAAAGTTCAAGGCTATACAGTTTGGAGAACAGAAGACTACTATAGTCAGGGAAGAAAAGTCAGGGTCATCTGGCGTTGTCTAAATACCTAAAACGGAATCACAAAGATTTGGGTAAGGATTTATTTAGCTAATAATAAACAGGAACATTTCTGTAAATGAGAGAGCCACAGAGAGAGACAGAGACAGAGAGAGGAGAGACAGTGAGAGAAGAGTACAGAAAGACAGACAGTGAGAGACACAGAGAGAAAGAGAGACAGAGACAGTGAAAAAGAGAGACAGAGAGGAGACAGAGACTGAGAGAGACAGAGACAGTGAGAGAGACAGAGACAGAGACAGAGACAGACAGATTTTAGTCAGGCTTTAAATTTTTATAATGATTTGGAATTTGTGGTTTCTAGGATCATAGAAAATAGCTGGATGATGAATTAATTTATATTCTTAGGTTATAACTATTACAAATTAATTCAGTGTAAGGTAATAGTCCTTATTCACATACTCTTAATAAAGTTGAGGCTCTTGTGTTCATCAAAGATCTTAGGGAATTTTGCCTTTCCTTGAAGGATTTAGCAAACGATACATCTTAGGGTTCAGTTAGAAAAACCTATGTTCTAGCATATGTCTCTTGACATACTTTCTAAGTTTATTTTTCTGTCACTCTCCAGTGTCTAAATCACCTTTTGCTCCTCAAATGTATTCCAATAATTTGATTTACCCTGAAAGTAGAGTATGATGTTTTGAGATAACTCAAAACAAAAACCAGTACTGTCTCCTGAAATGACCACTGTGTCTGTGTCCTAGAGCCAGCAACAGATTCTGAGAGATTGTCATACAGGGTACAGCACACTAAAGACTAAACTAATGGTAAATGTTCTGGGCTTTTTAGCTGTTAACATCCAATGGGAAAATGAAGATACAGCAAACGGAGAAAAAAGGATGAAGCTTCACAAAAGTCTCTAAGGACGATACCTGTCGTGTTAATCATACTTTTTGGTGTAGCTCCAGGGGCAGCAAATATACTTGAGGTGCTGCCTGTGGGCAGCCCACTTCCCGCAGCAGTGGCTCCCACAGTGGTGACAGCTAGACTACCTGGAGGTGGCTTCTTAACAGGCACCACCACACTCCTGTAGAGAAAGAAAACAATACCGACATTTGAGATAAAGCCCGTCTCCATGATGGAACACCAGAAACCAAACGCTGCCATGGCTCAGCTCAGCTCCCTCTCATCAGTCTGTTTTCAGTCTCTGACCCACCACACTGTTAACTTGCAAACCCAACTTCACTGGTGAAAGAAATGCAGAATTTAAACAAAGACTGGGAACTTTCTACCATGAAAATTTATTTGGTAAATACTAGTGTACAATCTGGAGTTTGTAAATCTTTTAAAATGACAAATAAAAAATAATCACATATCAGAGAAACAAGTGCTGTCATCCAAGTAAAAAGGCCATAAAACTGTACTACCAGTGGTTTACTGGGCTAAAGTGCTCGCCTCATGTGCTGGAGAACCTGAACCCTGGAACCCAAGTAAGGAAGCCAGATGGTGGTGGCAAGCATCTGTAATTCCAGTACTTGTGACACAAGATGGGAGTTGGAGACAGAAGAATCACCCAGAAGCTCATGTGATATGCAGCAGAGCATAAACAAGACTCTCTCTTTCCAGCATGAAGAAAAGAGAGAACTGACTTCCAGGAAAAGTCCTTAGATCTCCAGGAAGTGTGTGTATGCTAAAATCTGTCATAAAATTATATATATCAACAAAGAAATATTGGCAGCCAAAGTGGAAAATATGATGCTGAAAAATGAAGTGATATAGCAAAACACACCAAGGGAATGAAGAGCTTGTAATTTTAGTTCTTTCATCAAAACAGTTTTCTATAACGCAAGAAAATTCAGAGGATAGCACGCGTATATAGCTAAAGTGCCACTTACCTTTTGTGCCTTAACTTTAGGGACATAGAATTTCATTTCTTTTCTCATATTTATTCAACAATTTCAAATGAATTTAACTTAAGGAATCTTCTTAACACTTTACTGTCTTAAACTCCATGTGCATATGTGGATACTGCACAATTTTAAAAATCTGAATTTCTAAAATATAATTAGTATCTGTATCTCTGTGATATAAAGGCTTATTTCTCAAAATTTTATATCACTTTAAATTTCAATTCATAAATATCTCCCAAGCACTACTCGACTATGATTGATTTTACAGAAAATTCATGAGATGATTTAAAGCATGAAAAATAATCATTGACAACGTTAAACATCTTCAGTGGAGTCATTTAATGCCCATATATTTCACTGTTAACATGTCCATTATTTATTATGTATTCATTTATTTTTCTGGCCTGTCCTTGTCAAGCTGTTATTTTTACTCTCATAAAGGTAAAATCAGAGGCCATCAACATGGCTGCGCTTTAGCAGGGTAATAGCAATAATTCCACAAAATGAAGAGCTATACTTGTAACCCGCTTTGCAATTTTGATGGAAATTAAGCCCGTGAGTGACACTATCTTCCTACCTTTAACACAAACCTTTCTTTTTCAAACAGGCAATTCTGTTAATTTCTTCAGTAACTATTTCAATGTTAAATATTTAAATTTTTGATGATTATTGTTCTTAATGAGCTCATATAACTGTTTAAAACTAAAGGTATTATAATATTAAGTGATATTAATTGTGTCATACATTTTTCTCCACTTTCTCTCTAGAGACACTGTTTTCCTCATTTTTGGCAGTGATGACAAAATTAAGTGAGCATCTAAAACATACACTGTCTTTCTAACCCACCCCTGGCATGCCCTCATCTAGCGTCTCCATTTACTCTTCTAAGACATTGTAGAGCAAATACACAAGACACCAGAGACTTGAGAGATGAACTGACTCATTTTCAAGGTGTGTGATTCTAATCCCAGTTCTCACTATCAAAGATGGTATTCACTCACATATCACTTGGGAGGTTAAGGAAGAATGCATTCAGAATGGCTTGACTAATTATGAGGTACCTTAGAACTATTAATGACTATCTCTAAACTCAAGAAGCTTCCTGCCTAGAGGATCTACCAAAATATAAAGGTAAGCAAAAGAGAAAATGCTGATACATTTGGTTTATCATCAAAACTTATCTCTAGAATTAAGAATGACATTAAGCATGCTATTTTATTGGAAGTCTATCAAGAAAACAAACACCAATTCTGAAATTAAAAATAACTTATTAGTAAAATTATTTCATGTTTTTCTGCTTCTCTAAAATTTTTTGGTGATAAAGAAACATGGGCTCAGTTGATAAAGCATTTGCTGTGCTAGCAGGAAGCCGAGCTGGGATCCCCTGCAGCTGTGTACAGTGCCTGGCTCAATAAGGCTCCAGGAACACCAACACTGACCACTGGGGAGGTGGAGACAGGAGGGTTCCTGGGGTTTGCTAGCCAGCCAGTTTAACCAAGACCAGTGAGAAACCTTGTCTCAAAAACTCCAGTCTAGAAAAACTGAGGAAGATAACTGACATCAACCTCTAAAACACACACACACACACACACACACACACACACACACAGAGTTGGCTGCCAGTGCTGTAAGGTGAATCTAAATGACAGGAGAAATAGCATCACAGATTTTTGGCTAACACATCACTGTCATCATTATCAATTATGGGCAAAGTTTCATGCAACATACTCTCTATAGCGTTTATCCATAATATCTTATCCTGTGCACAACCTACAAGAAATATTATGAAAATTCTGTAACAAAAGTTTATGAACAGCATGCAAAAATCTCAAACATCTGTAGCATTTGGAGCCAGCCAGCGATTACTGGGTTAGGTAAAGCACAGAACTGAGAGCACATCCTCTAGTGCCCCAACCTGGGTTAGAGCTCGGGATCTGACAACTGCTAGCTGTGTGGGATGCAGCATGTGAGTCTCTGTCAACTCATTTCTCTTCACCGTTACAATGAAATTTCCAATATTTTGTACTGCATAAAACTGCCATCAAAGTGCTTGGCACAGCACCTGCAGATTACAGATCATCACTGCACTTTAGGCTATTGCTATTACTGTGGAACCTTTGAAAGTGCTGAGGCAGTCTGGGTCTGATGCAGCCTGAAAGAAGCTATATATAACCCTGTGACATTCTGCCCTTGTTGTCCACACAGGTGAAAAGCTTACCAGGAGTAGGTAGGTTTTGAGGGTTTGTATTTCAGCAGTAACAAGAAAGAATGGATCGTAACAAAACGCTTACAACTGAACATCAAGAAAACAGCCTTATGAAGCTTGAGAAGACTAAAAAACATAGAAAATGTAGTAACTTTTAAAACATCTAAAGACATGTAATAAGATAAAACTTCCATGTATGTGAAAATAGCAAGTTAGGACCAAGAAAGCTCTGGAATACTTCTATGGAAGTTATGCTCAAAAGGTTAGGATGACAATGTGACAAGGGCTCAACTTATTTTAACAAAAAGGTAAGTGTGACTGATTTTACAGATATTTGTCTTCATCAATAACTTCATGAAATTTTGAAGACAAATTGTTTTAGTTAATATGATCAAATTGTTTGCCTAAGATCACAAAACTGAATATTCTTGTTCCTAAGATCCCTATAGCTCTGATCCAACCCCAAAGCTGGATAGGGAGATTTCCTAATGTCTTCCCCACCTTTCCCGGACGCTATGCCAACCATGCCCCAGCAATGCCTTTCTCACTTCTCCAGAGACTGCCTAACGCCAGCTTTCTTTTTGCAGGAGCATACATCATTTCTCCTCTCTAGGCCACTTAGGTCCCGGTATGTTTTTTCTTACATTGGACTCCGTGATGAACTTCTGGTAAGATCCTTCTCCTTTTTTTCTCCCATAGGAAACCCAAGACCCATCCCCTGCCTTCACCAGGACCCCTTATCAACCTCAGTTTTATGGCTGGCTCTGCAGAAAGTGACCAGCCTACACAAAGACCTGACTCAGCTTCAATCTAATCAAAGTCTTGGTTAGAGCAGTAAAATAGGAGGAAACAACAGAAAAGGAAAATAATTAAGAGAATTCTTGTTTGCTGTTGATATAATTCTATATATGAGACCATATAGATTTACCCATACCACTCCTAAAACTAAATTAACATTTTCAACAAGTGTGAGGAAACAAAATTAACACAGAGAAATCAATGTTCATTCTATATACCAATTATAAAGATGCTGAGAAAGAAATCAGAGGAAACAATTCCATTTCATAATAGCCAACACCACCACCACCACCTCAGATTAAGACTAAGAAAGGACATGAAGGTTTCCTACCAATAATAACTAATCTCAGAAGAAAGGAAGGAAGACACCAGAAGACAGACGATCTCTTTTGTTTATGTATTGGTAGAACTATTAGTGTAAAAAAGACCCAATAAATGAGACCTAATGAAACTAAAAACCTACTATACAGCAAATGAAATTCAGAAAAGGCATCTGACTGAATGGGAGTGTCCTGGCTAGTTTTGTGTCAACTTGACACAAGCAAAAATTATCAGAGAGGAATCCTCAATTGAGAAAATGCCTTCTTAAAATACGGCTCTAGCAAGCCTGTGGGACATTTTCTTAATTAGTGATTGATGTGGGTGAGGTCAATTGTAGAACCGATAACCTTTGGGCAGGTGGTACTGGGTTCTATAAGAAAGCAGGTTGAAGCTGGAAAGAACCCAGATGTCCTTCAACAGAGGAATGGATACAGAAAATGTGGTACATCTACACAATAAAGTACTACTCAGCTATTAAAAACAATGACTTCATGAAATTCTTAGGCAAATGGATGGAACTTGAAAATATCATCCTGAGTGAGGCAACCCAATCACAAAAGAACACACATGGTGTGCACTCACTGATAAGTGGATATGAGCCCCAAAGCTTGGAATACCCAAGATATAATTCACAGACCACATGAAGCTCAAGAAGAAGGAAGATCAAAGTGTGGATGCTTCAGTACTTCTTAGAAGGGGAACAAAATACTCAAGGGAGGAAATATGGAGACAAAGTGTGGAGCAGAGACTGAAGGAAAGGCCATCCAGAGACTGCCCCATCAGGGGATCCATCCCATATACAGACACCAAACCCAAACACTATAGCAGATGTCAAAAAGTGCTTGCTGACAGGAACCTGATATAGCTGTCTCTGGACAGGCTCTGCCAGAGCCTGACAAATACAGAGGCGGATGCTCCCAGTCAACCACGGGACTGATCTCGGGGTCCCCAATAGAGGAGTTAGAGAAAGTACTGAAGGAGCTGAAGGGGTTTGCAACCCCATAGCAAGAACAACAGCATCAATCAACCAACCCCCCACCCCCACCCCCTGGGCTCCCAGAGACTAAACCACCAACCAAAGAATACCCATGGAGGGACCCATGGCTCTAGCCGCATATGTAGCAGAGGATGGCCATGTGGGGCATCAATGGGAGGAGAGGTCCTTGGTCCTGTGAAGGGGAATGCCAGGGCGGGGAAATGGGAGTGGGGGGGAACACCCTCAAAGAAGCAGGTGGAGAGGGGATGGGATAGGGGGTTTCCAGAGGGTAAACCAAGACAGGGGATGACATTTGAAATGTAAATAAATAAAATATCAAAAAGAAAAAAAAAAGAAAGCAAGCAAGCAAGCAAGCGCTGTTGGACTGAGCATGGGGTCTCAGATGGAGGAGTTGGAGAAGGTACTGAAGGAACTGAGGGAGTTTGCAGCCCCATGGGGAGGGAGTAACAGTGTCAACTGGTCAACCCCACCCCGTGCTCCCAGTGACTGGACCACCAACCAAAGAATGCATATGGAGGAGCCCATGGTGCTGGCCACATAAGTGGCTAAGGAGGGCCTTTTGACCATCAGTGGGAGGAGAGGCCCTTGGGTCTGAGAGTGTTAGATGCCCCAGTATAGGGGAATACCAGGGAGGGAAGACAAGAGTGGGTGGGTGGGTGGGGGAATACCCTCATAAAGGCATGGGAGGGGGATCAGATAGGGGGTTTCCAAAGGGGAGACCTGGAAAGGGGAACACATTTGTCATGTAAATAAAGTATTAAATAAATAAAAAAAAATGCCATCTCATCAAGAAATACACAAGAACTTTAAGTGAACAAATCTATGCTAAACAATAACTATTGCACATGTTCACCACAGCCTTATGAGTTTCAATAAACTACTCTGTGTGAAAAAGAAAGAAAGCATGTTGAGTAAGCCATGAGCAGTAAGGAGCACCCCACGATGGCCTCTGCATCAGCTCTTATCTCCAGGTTCCTACCCTGTTTGATTTCCTGTCCTGACTTTCTTCAATGATGGACTATGATATGGAAGCGTAAGTCCATTAAACACTTCCTTCTCTAAGATGCTTTTTGGTCATGGTAGCAATAGAACCCTAAGACAAGGTGACACCAGGAGTTGGATATTGCTGTGACAGCCCTGACCATGCGGCTTGTTGAGAGATAAGAGTTGCTGTGGTGATTATGTCTCTTCACCACAATAGAACATAAAGATAAAAGCTGGTACTAGGATCGTGGGGTATTACTGTCACAGACCTGACAATGTTTTGGGAAAAATTGTGGTACATATTGGAACTTTAAATAGAAAAGCCAGTGAGTGTTGAGAGCTCAGTGGGATGTACTGTAGGAGCTTGGAAGATAAGAATATTTAGGGCAATGCAGACGATGGGGGGTTGATTTGTAATGTTTCAGAAGAAGGTTTAAAGATTCTAGTAGGGCCAACTGTTATCTTGAATGAATTAAGAAAAAAATTCTTCGCCAGTTATACAACAATCAGAAGACTAATAGAATACACAATTAAAATGTATTAAGAAAACCGACCAACCTGTCCCCCCAACAGGTCTGCAGATAAAAACAAGGAATTCTAAAACAAATTACAATGATAAAAAAAAAAACAGTTTTAAAATGTGTTCAACATCTGGGAAATGCAGAATAAATCTACCTTGAGATTCCAACTCATGGTAATCAAAATGACTATTATCAAGAAATTAAATGACAATAAATGTTGATGATGTGAGGGTAAAGAAATCCTGATTAACTGTCAGTAGGAGTACAGACTGGTACATCGACTATGGAAATCAGTGTGATGATTCCTCAAAAACCTACACATAGAAATGTTGTATATTTCAACTATTTGATTCCTGGGTATATATTCTAAAGACTCAATGTTCTCCTACAGAGACAGTTATTCATCAGTATTCACTGTCACTCTATTCACAATGGCTAGGAAATGGAATCAGGTTATATGTCCATCTCAACTGCTGGACAATGAAAATATGGTTCATATACACATTGGAACTGTGTTTAGCTGGAAGGAAATGAAATTCACAGGTAAATGGATGAGACTGGAAAAAACTGAATGAAAAAGTGAGGCTCAGAAAAACATGCACCAATAGTTTGCCTCAATGGTTTATCCAAGCTTCAAAAGATTTAGAAACTAATACAGGCTTTTGCCATTCCTCTTGGTTGCTTATAAGAACTAGATGATAAAACCTCATCACATAGTATATCATCTACACTGGCTGCATGGTGGAGAAAAATCAAGCTGAAACTGAGCTAGAAGCTTCCTCTTTGCTGGCTACCTTTCACAGTACTGATGGTCTTACCTGCTTGTGAACTTTACAAATCACGAGATGAACCAGCTAAGCAAGATGCGCTTACTAGTGAAATAATAGCATTGCTGCTATAAGGATAAATAATTTCTGTCTAATTAAATTTGATGTCTTCTCCACACTAGGGGATCTATGCCTGAAACTTTAAAACCTACTAAAGACCCATAGGAAGTAATAGTCCCTGGAGGAGAATGGAATACAGTTCTTTAGCTAAGTTGGAAAAATGTCAAAATGCCATTTAAATATTTAGGTTTATATGCAAACAAATATTCCTCTCAGCTTTAATCAGAGAAGACTTTCCAGTGACTGAGAATAAATGCAGAGATTCGTGGATGTACAGGATGCTAAGAATAAATGACAGATAAGTACTGAACTCTAAATAAGACATATACACCACCCACTCCAGGGCTCAGGGGAAATGGAGACAATGGGTTGGAAACAAACACAGAGGCGGGAGAAGGGAAGAAAGGCTGTGACAAATTCTCAGCAAGTATGATGAGTGCATGAAATGGGCTCATGAACAGTGGCTCCAGTGGAGGCCAGGGCCAGAGGCCCACTCTTCACTGTTGGATTATTTACCACTGTCAGACTCAAGGAGCAGGGGAATCACAGCCTTCAGTTGTATATACACTGGGATCCCACCAGGCTCCAACAGATAGTTCCAGGACCCTCACAGATGGTCTGCTTAAACTAAATAGGTCACAAAACAAAATCAAAAGTCATGTATGTGGAAAAAGGACTGGTGAGGAGAGAGTGGTTGATAGGGATGGGTGGGTAGGAGTTGGAGGAGGGCAGGCTGGGAGAGTAATCAGAATGCATCCATAAATCCATGAAACTGCCAAAGAAAAAAATTAATAAAATGGAAAAATGTCTCTGGCATAAATAAGCAGAGATGTAACTCCAGTGGAGGACCCCCTAGTCATGGAGAGGACATTGGGAAGGACCAGCAAGAACAGATTATATAGAGGTCAGAGAATAGCCAGGCTTACTCATTCCCACATTATCACATCTTGTCCCAAAAGGCTTCTGTGAAAAACAGAAACTACGTGAAAAAATAATGTGCTAATAGTTTAGGAATTGTAATTGTTTACTGAATTACATAAGCTAGCACTAGGCTACTGATGGAATACTTCATCTATTATGCTTATATACTTGATAAAGTATTCGAGAAGACCAGTAAAACGTATAAATAGTATTTCATCAATGCACCACTGAAAAGAGATTAATTCATGTAAACTCTCTGTAGATGCCAGGAAAGACAAAGAGAACAAAGAGTACGGCCACATACTCAAAGCCACCACACCCGGTCAACTTCAGGCAGGATAAAATGAGAAATTACAATGGAATATTTGACTAGCAATAGCTGGCAGGTTTATCAATAATTTTCAATATATTTATTTTTGTCTTTCAAATGATATACTCAAAACAGATCCTGCAACAAACAGAAATAAGCCGGAGCACAACAGCAGCACAATAATTATACTTTCTAAAAACAATCTTAGTTCTGTAGTTAAAGAAGTACAATCAACTTACGAACATTTCTTTATTACATACATGGTTTACCTTTTTATCTTGAGCACTAAAGCCAATGTTAAAAATCTAATGAAGTGAGAATACACATACACTAAGCTTAAACTTGTTCAAATTAGAAAATTTTAAGTAAACAGTTTATTTGGCCTTACTTATTTTAGACACATATTTTATTTCAGGGATGTTCATTTTTTTAGAAAAGAAAAAGAATTGGAGGCAAAATATTAAAAAGTGAGGAAAATACATTATTAGTTTGCTTAACTACACCAATTTGAACACTAAACAAAGTTTTTAAACAAGAAAAGATGACATATATTATATAATATTGACTGTAATGGCTTCTGTTAGTCAAGAAAGCCATACAATTTCAAGCTTTCTATAATAGCCTAAATTTACAACAATTTTCAAAAGAACGATAACAATAAAAATGTATCAACAACCATATTTTTTTCATTTATTATCTTCCAAAGCTAAACGTGTATAATATGGAGCTTAATTTTAGCTAATAAAGAGGGTAGGTGGAACCAAAGCTTTTCTGGTAGATTTGGAGAAAAGCTAACAGTGGTGTAGTTGGTGCCAGCTTGACTAGAACTATTAACAAACCATAGTCTGCTAGGAGATCTACCAAGAGATTCAGTGTTGCTGGAGAATTGTGTAACTTGCTGTATCGATTTCCAGACGGCTGTCGGAAACAAAACCATCATAAATGCTTTCATTCAGTAATAAAAATCTTGTGCAATCTCTACACACACTGTGCTTAGTGAAGGGTGGTTTGGGAGATATACCTTTTGGTAATTCAGAGTAATTAAAGACACATTTTTAAATCTTCACTGATACCACAGGAAAATAAAAGGAACCAGCACTTACTGTACAGGTAGATAAAAACATCTATATAAAGAATACCGTAAACCTTACTGTACAGGTAGATAAAAACATCTATGTAAAGAATACCGTAAACCTTAATGTACAGGTAGATAAAAACATCTGTATAAAGGATACCGTAAGCCTTACTGTACAGGTAGATAAAAACATCTATATAAAGGATACTGTAAACCTTACTGTACAGGTAGATAAAAACATCTATGTAAAGGATACCGTAAACAACCTGAGGAAATATCAAATTCTAAAAATAAGTTTGTTTTATTTATCTAAGCATTTCTAGAATTTGATGTTGCTATTTACATATTAAAAATTATAAACTTAAACATCAAAATTCTCCACAGCTGTGTCCTAGGTGGGAAGAGAAAACTGTGTAGATGAGTGACGAGAACTGCAGTCTCCAGCTGCTTACGCACGTTATTTCCAAACTTAGTGTAAAGCCTAAGACACGCATTGCAGCAATGACTGCAACAGACCAATAAGCAGCTGGTTAACAAAGGAGTGTCAAAAGTGATTTACAGTACAATGACATAGTGCTATTTAAAGAATTGAGCAAAGGAGTTTACAGTTATTTCAACTGAAAGAAAACCCAAATAATACTTTATGTATAGAAGAAGCCTTGGGTAATTCTGTTTGTCACTGGGAGCTTTCTGGACTTTCATTCTAAAGGCTGTCTGTCACCTTGGATTCCATTTTTCAAGGAATGCAATCTATTATTAAAGATATGTCATAACTTGGATTTCAGACTTTAGTGTTTCAGAAATATGTTTATATACCTCATAATGCAATTATAGCTAGCTACCTTAGGACAGTTAAGGTAAATGTCAGCAATCTCCTGGAAATAGAATTGAAAATGCAGCAGTCCAGGAGTTCTTGTGGGGATGATGTCTCTGCAAAGCTGCTCAAAGACTCAGAGTTTGAAGTTAAATTTTTGATGTTGTCACTCTCAATCTATTGAATGGCTGACAGACAATCAAACCCGTCTGTCTCGCTGGCAGCTCATTTTGCTGGCAGGTGGCAAACAATTAGACACACCAATTTGTGCCTCCTGATGACATTAAAGCATGAAACTAAGTTGTATGCAGGGCCTAGTGATTTGTGTGAAAGCATTTCAAAAATAATACTCCTCGCCGTGGCAACTCATTTCAGACTGCCACCTCCCATTATGGCTTTGAGCAGTGAAGACGACAGACTTGGGTTACGTGCAGCGCAAGGCCGCTTCTGTTCAATCCGTCATCAGTGCCCCTGAGACCTCAATCCCCTCCTTTCATCAATATCACCTCATCATTTACATTTGCTAGGACTTGAGCTACTGCATATATTAACTACACTGAGACTCTTCCTCAAAAGAAGAAAAACATGAAAAACATCTTTGTGCTCTTCCACTTCATTCTAACTAGTTAACAATGTAGAATAAAGATTTCACTCAGACGCATTTTGCACAAATACTACCAGGAACACATAAAATAACATTCTGAAATGTATAAATACTGCGTAGCTAAGAATAGTGGCCATTAAGGTGACAGCTGTAAGTTTTAATGAAAAAATCTGCATAAAAATCCAAATTAACACAAAAAATTTTGCTTAATTGTCCTTAATCTTCTGCAAATCTAAATAATAACCTGGATTTATTCATTTGTATTTTGACAAAAATGTAAAGATATAGTTTAAAATTTAAATTAGACAACTTCAATTAGCTTCTTAGTTTGTGTTATTTAATATATAGACACTGATAGTCCTATGTGCACATAGGAAAAGGCATAGATTGGCACAAAGTCATAGGCATGAACACACTCATATCCTGTAAACAGAAATTGGACACATGAAATGGAAATGTAATGTGAAATCCGGGTGGAACAATCACCCTTTGAATAAACATGAGAAAGCAGAGTTGTAACAACTATTTAACCAAGACTTTTGAGAACAGAAACGCATATTCTACAGTTCATAGTCTTACAATTTGCCACTTCTTAGAAACTTTTAATAGCCATTTTTATATTACTATTTGTGGAAGTGAAATTACTTAGCCATTTAGTAATACCTTCATAATGCTTATTCTTCTTTGCCTGTATATTAATCCTGGTATTTTAGCCTAAGAAACACTTATTCATAAATTAAATCTTTATCACTAAAGCTGACAGTACTTGCTTATCAATAACCTCTCTCTCACACAAATTTTTGGTATGAAAGATATGTTTTAAATAGTCCATATAGTAAACCTATACCATCTTTGGTTTACATATCAACAAACAAACATAATTTAAACTATATAGCAAGACCAATACTCAAGCACTCTTGTTGGTAATTAGTGAATACGTGCAGTATTTTTCTGAGGCTGCACTTGATTTAAATTGTTAGATATATTAGATGGAATGATTCTTTATATTTATATCATTTTATTTTGATTCGTTGAGCTACTTCAATTCCATATAAAATGGGTTAAAAAAAGGAATCAGTTGCTTCTAATTTTTTTAATGATTTTATATTTAAACATAGATACATGGGGCAGGTTCTAAGTCAAGTGAGAAAAGCCTTCTGAGAATACTTATTTTCAAACACCTAAACCTTTTATACTGATGACAGAATTACAATCTTTTTTTTTAAACAACCAAAAATACAAACCTTTTTTTTTGTACTTTTCAATAAAGATGAATTTAGAATTAAAATTAATTGTGGCTACTTAAAGGAAGTTACTTAATCTATAATAATTACTATAATATTTTATAATAGTATAATAGAATTTGAGGATCAGAATTGATTTTGGAGAGAGTTATATGGAGAAAAGAAAAACAAAAGAGAAAAGTAGATTCCTCAATGTGTGATCATTCTTCAGTAGTAGATTCTAACCTGATGCTATGTTCACCATTTCCAGTGTGATATGCTACTTACCACATCATGCCTCATCCCAGACTCAATCCTGCAGATTAGTACTTTGACAGTCTTTGTAATAAGAATCAACATTCATAAATGAGATATTCTTGAGATCCTCCAACTGCTTTGTAAATTCACAGAGCTTACTATGCATAGGACCCTGAGGATTACAAGGTCAGTACATACCTGTCAAAGGAATGGAACTGCATAGGAAGAATGGCATGTGCTTCTCTCTTCAGTGCTGGATCTGGGTATGGAATAGGCTCAGGGCCACATTCAGCAATCTCAACTGGGGCAGCCACAAGACTTTTTAGTATCTCCTTGACATTAATACCTTTGGTTTGACTAATGCTAGATATGGACGGTGCAGGTTTCAGAATTTCACTAGGATGTTCAGTTAAGCTCTCCTGTGATTTCTTTACTTCAGATGACAAAGTGGATAAAAGTTCACTCATTGCATCAGGACCTGCAGCAGTCTCTAGCTCTGCCCCATCCAGAATGTTAGCCACTTGCTCCTCTCCCATTCCAGAATCTGTGTGAGGAACTGAACTTTCTAGCTGAATATCTTCACCAGGGGTTGGTGTTTCTTTCTCCTTTACAGTGTCTGGAAACGTAGCAGGTGTTTCTGTAATGAAAGATATTGGTCTAATTAAAAGGTTTCATGTGCACGTAAGAAACAAATGAAACTTTCATGGTTATAACTCAACACTCACAGCACAGCTTGGTTCAAACACAACATTCATATGCATCTGCCATTTTGTTCAGGACTCATCAAAATAATCGCATTTCTTTAAAAAAAAAAAAAAAAACCTGCCTGATGTTATTCTAAATCACACCTTTAAGAGCATAACTCAACCCACTCCAAAAGCAACCAAAAACATCTCTTCTCCACCCACTATCCATTCTCTGCTAGCTCTCAGCAATACACAAGAAAAACAATCCTGTTATTTCCTTAAAAATCATTGTCCTTTAAAAACCAAAATCATTTTAAATACCTTTTTTGGTGTTTTAATAAAGAAATGCCCAAAATATTTAAATTACCTAAAGACATATTTCTCAAATAACACATAATATTGTGAATTTTTTAAATGTAAAGTCTGTCAAGTGTTTACTTCAAAAAGATATATTCGTTAATTATACCATAGTGTGCCATACGAAATTATCAATTTTTCCCCTTTATTTTAAATTATTTTAGAAATTCCTGCTAAATTTTTATGGATAAATTCTAATCTCCACTTTTAAGAACTAAATTAGAAACATATATTTATTTTTATACAGGAATTGTGCATATGCTACTAATCAAAATGGGTGAAAAGGAGAAGATCTTTAAAGTGTTAAACCTGGGCCCATATGATGACTTAATACTCACAAATGCTTATCACCAAGTCTGATAGCCTGAATTTGATCCCTGGAGCTCCGATCACAGAAGGAGATAACCAACTCCTGAAAGCTGTGCTCCTACCCCTACACCTACAATGTGCCAAGCCTGACAGTGAACACACAGGTACAAAAACAAACACGGGATGAACAGGATACAGATAAACATGCTTTAAAGGTTCAATTCCAATTACACAGAAGTTAAAATGGAGTCTTCCTTAGAATAAAATGTTATCAAATTCTAAATAGCACTGGAAAATGTACTTGATCTTAATAACACACACACACACACACACACACACACACACACACGCGCACGTGCAATAGTCTTTAACGTAAATTTTTATGGGGGGAGTCCTGGCTGTCCTGAAACTCACTCTGTAGATCAGGCTAGCCTTGAACTCAGAGATCCACCTGCCTCTGCCTCCTGAGTGCTGGGATTAAAGGTGTGCACCAGCACACCTTGGCATAACTTAAAATCATTATGAAGATGAAACAGAAGGTGTTAAAAGGACATACATGAATTATTTACAATACAGGTATTTACTGAAATTGTTGATGTTTGTTTCTGTATTTTAAAAGGTTATATTGGTAGGATATTAAACAGAACTGCAGTCCTGATATGAGCACCGAGCTCAGGAAGCCTCTGTTGAGTCCCGCTAATGAAAAACACGGAGGAATGTTTCTTCATTGATACTGTCATGCACACAGATCAGGTCTGCTCTGAGTTTGTCCACACATGAGGGTGAACAATCATGTAAGGTTTCCAGTGATAGGCTCAGCTCTTGGGTTTGTGGTTAAACAGTTGCTAATCTTGTGAATGCAGATGAGTACCATGGCATAAACATGTGACTTTATTAAATTTTTCCAGATTAATTTCAGAACTATTTTCCCATATTTCAAGAGGCAAAGAAACTATTATTCTCTTTTATTTTGATTAGACTTACACTGAAGGTTATGTTTTAAATCAGAAAAACTTAACATATTTTTGTTTAAACTTTGGACAGCACAATACTCATTTGAATAGGCAAAATATACATATATAACAATATAATGTTACAGTTTAATCATTACTAAATTTATTCAGTAGGTTTAGTTTTGCTTATTTATTTGCCAAGTTTTCTCAAGAATCAAAAAAAAGATTAATCTGAAAACTAGGGAAAGAATATTCATTCAAACATAGAATATTCAAAATAAAAAATACTCTTGTACTGTCCAAAGATTAAATATAAAAGAATTGTATTAATGCTGAGAATGCAATCTCAATAGTACCAGGAGAAGAACCAGGGAAAATGAGTTCAAATCACAGCTAAAGCTTTAACAAAATAAAACCCTGTAAGTAAAAGGTCAGACTAAAATTTAAAATTATAGCATTAGAAATATGGAAGATATAAATCAAGATATTATTTTTGCAATACAGATTAAAAGAAGAATAAAGCATAATAAACCTTTAATAAAACAACATGAATAGAAGAGCGGTTCAGAAAATACAAATTAATTGTTGATCATTTGAGTCTACAGAATTTCTGAATACTTATGTCTAGAAACCACAAAAATAGCAATAAATTTTGTTGACATTCACACCAACTTGATAGTAGATTTTGGAAGCTGATAGGTAATCTCGGGATACAGAGCTAGGAGAGAAGGTGGCTGAGGCCATTCAACTGCAGCAAAATATCAAGAGAGCACTGCAACACAGCGAAGATGACATTTCCATACAAAGAGCAGGCAACATAAGTGAAAAGAAGGAACTTCCAAAAACAACCACAACAGTACAATGCCAGTGACAGTTACGAACATGGTCAACTTTATCTCACAGTTTAACTATCAAAAAGTATGTGGAGTATACTCCAGTTCTGGGCCTGAATTTACACACTTACAGATGTGGTTCCAAGTTTGATCTTACACAATGTGATATTCAACCATATTATGGTGTGCTTTCCATTAAAAGCTACACATAAATTTTAAACTTATATTAGACCAGCATGTAAGTATTTCTTGAGTAAAAATACTCACAAAAACAACATCTTCAATTTGTGGTTCCTAAATTACCATCTCCAAAGAGTTTTCAAGATTTATTTACTCATGTTTGTGTGAGTATAAAATTTTGATTTGGACCTATTAGAAAAGGAATATGTTTTAGTTAAGTTTAATACTACTGTGGTGAAACAATACGGCCAAAAGCAACTTAGAGGGAAAGGGTTTATTTCATATGGGCCTGCATACACTAAGAGGGTCAGAAAGAAAGTCAGATCGCTCACAGCTGGGGTTATAGACCTTTCTGGAAGGTCTTGCTTGTGTGTGCCGAAGTCTGAAATCTGTTCCTCACAAACTGTAGAAAGTACACTTATAATTGCTAAGCTGTCCATCACTCGTTTACACCAACTATTTCTCTCTCATATGGTCTGCTAACTGACATTCAATAAGCATTAAAAAGCTTTAACTTATAAGATATTTAGAACTCAATATTAAGTGTTGACTTCCAAGTTGAGGTGAAATTTTATGAATTCTCCTTTTTAAATTTTTTTATACTTTATTTACATTTCAAAGGTCTCCCCCTTGGAAACTCCCATTCCCTCCCCAATTCCCCTGCCTCTATGAGAGTATTCCCCCAATCACCCACTGACCCACTCCAGTCTTTTCTCCATAGCATTCTCCTATACTGGGGCATCTAAAACCCTCAGGCCCAAGGGCCTCTCCTCCCCTCTATGGCCAACAAGGCCCTTCTCTGCCACATATGTAGCCCGAACCATGGGTCCCTCCATGTGTATTCTTTGGATGGTGGCCCAGTCTCCAGGAGAACTACAGTCAGGCCAGTTGATACTGTTGCTCCCTCCATAGGGCTGCAAACTCCCTCAGCTCCTTCAGTCCCTTCTCCAACTCCTCCATCTGGGACCTCGCACTCAGACCAATGGTAGCTGTGAACTGAATCTTACATATTCCGAACATTTGGGCTAATATCCACTTATTAGTGAGTACATACCGTGTTTGTTCTTTTGTGACTGAGGAACCTCACTCAAGATAATATTTTCAAGTTCCATCCAATTGCCTGTGAATTTCATGAAGTCATTGTTTTTAATAGCTGAGTAGTATTCCATTGTGTAAATGTACCACATTTTCTGTATCCATGTCTCTGTTGAGGGACATCTGGGTTGTTTCCAGTTTCTGGCTATTATAAATATGGCTGCTATGAACATAGTGGAGCATGTGTCCTTATTAGATATTGGAGCATCTTCTGGGTATATGCCCAGGAGTCTGTTGAAAGATTACTTTCTTGCTTTTTCTAGGGTGTAGTTTTCCTCCTTAAGTTGGCGTTTTCATCTATTACCCTTTGTCAGGCTGGGTTTGTGGAAAGATATTATGTAAATTTGGTTTTATCATAGAATATTTTGGTTTCACCATCTATGGTAATTGAGAGTTTTGCTGGGTATAGCAGCCTGGGCATTTGTGTTCTCTTAGAGTCTGTATGAGATCTGCCCAGATCTTCTAGGTTTCATAGTCTCTGGTGAGAAGTCTGGTGTAATTCTGATAGATCTGCCTTTATATGTTACTTGACCTTTTTCTCTTACTGCTTTTAATATTCTTTCCTTGTTTTGTGTATTTGGTGTTTTGACTATAATGTGACGGGAAGAATTTTTTTCTGGTCCAATCTATTTGGAGTTCTGTACGCTTCTTGAATGTTTATGTTCATCTCTTTCTTTAAGTTAGAGAAGCTTTCTTCTATAATTTTGTGGAAGATATTTACTGGCCCTTTAAGTTGGGAATCTTCACTCTGTTCTATACTTACTATCCTCAGGTTCTGCCTTCTCATTGTTTCCTGGATTTCCTGGATGTTTTGGGTTAGGAGCTTTTTGCATTTTGTGTTTTCTTTGACTGATGTGTCAATGTTTTCTATGGTATCTCCTGCACCTGAGATTCTTTCTTCTATGTCTTGCATTCTATTGGTAATGCTTGCGTCTATGACTCCTGATCTCTTTCCCAGGTTTTCTAACTCCAGGATTGTCTCCCTTTGTGATTTCTTTATTGTTTCTATTTCTGTTTTTAGATTCTGGATGGTTTTTCTCATTTCCTTCACCTGTTTGACTGTGTTTTCCTGTAATTCTGCCTGTTTGATTGTGTTTTCCTGGGATTTTTGTGTTTCCTCTTTAAGGGCTTCTAGTTGTTTACCTGTGTTCTCTTGTATTTCTTTAAGGGATCTATTTATTTCCTTCTTTACGTCTTCTATCATCATCATGAGATGTGATTTTAAATCTGAGTCTTGCTTTTCTGGTGTGTTCAGGTATTCAGGGCTTGCTGTGGTGGGAGAACTGGGTTCTGATGATGCCAAGTAGCCTTGGTTTCTGTTCCTTATGTTCTTGCCCTTGCCTTTCGCCATCTGGTTAGCTCTGCTGTTATCTGGTCCTACTCTGTCTGACTGTGGCTTGTCCCTCCTGCAAGCCTCTGCGTCAGTACTCCTTGAAGACCAGCTCTCTCTGAGAGGAATTTGGGTTTGGAGAGCTGTGGTACAGGGTCAGCTATGGGGTGCAGACAGAAACCAGAGGGATCTTGTTCCCAGCTGTCCCTTGGTTCCTATGTCCTGATGGTTCTGCAAGGGTCTCTCTTGATCAAATGAATTTGAACAGAAGTGCTGGTTTTGCCTGTGCTCGAAGATGTGTCAGCACTCCTGGGATACCAGCTCTCTTCTGGCACTATTTGAGTATGGAGCCCTGTGTCACAGGATTAGCTCCCTGGCTGCTGAAAGAAACCAGAAGACCATTCCTCAGTCCCTGTGTCCTGGGGATTTCAGGTGGGTCCCTCTGATCAGGCAGGCTTGCCCATACTCTTGGGAGTTTAGCTTTCTCCCGGCACTATTTGCCTATGGAGCCCTGGTGGCCCAGGCAGAGGTCACCAGCCACAGATGGAAACCAGAAGCCCACAAATGGAAACTGGAAGCCCACAGATGGAAACTGGAAGCAAATTTTCAATGAAAACCCCATCAACTTTGAATACTAAAATATTTTTAAAAGCTCATAAAATATTTACACATCAATAAAAAGTTCTAATTTTATTTACCAAATCTGAATGATTTTTAAAAATGGATGAGTGATTTTGAAATTTTAATAAAAATTCTACACAAGTATTTTAAAGCACACTTGAGTGTGTTACATAGAAGAAAACAAACGCTCTATGGAAACAGTGTAAGAGTAATGATTAACTGAAACAAACAAGACAAACAAAACAAGGTTATTATCCAAAATCCTCATCTTAATTTCTCTTTGTACCTTAACTCCCTTACAGACATGTTTTCAGTTAATACCATAGTGCAGCTTCCAGTTTCTCATACATGCTGAGGATTTAATACAATGACTGAACAGAAAGTTAGGGGCATCCGTATAGTCAGAGTAATAACAGCAGCATGTGAGTTTTCAATAGCTCTCATTAGATTTTATATAGCCAACAGACCAACCAACACACAAAGCAGAAATGTTACTAGCCTGAGTGAGCTTGTCCGAAACAGACATTTGGATGCCAGATGCTTCATAGTGTTTTTCATTGAATGTAATGAATTCACCTCAAGTATGCTGAATATATATAAATACATATATTTATATATATATACACACACACACACACAAATGAATGATATTTACAAGCTTACCTCATTCATCAATCTTTCCTCAAAATTATCATTTCAAAATGATTGCAATATATGTGACATATTAAAGTACTGAACTTGCTATTTTCCAAACTCCCTACATGAGGAGAGTTTCCAAACACTCTACTTGGAATCTCAAAAAAGTGAGACTGCAAAGTAATTACCCACAATTGTTTCCTATAGTAGAGACATCAAAAGAATATAGCCTTGGGAATCCAATTTATTAATGAGCAATAGACCCATAAGAGACAAATGAGATGGTACAATCACGAATTAAGAAAACCTCTCAGTGCTGTAACCACACTGCCTAGGTATGGGTCACAGTGATTTTATTCTACTTATAGTGCACTGAAAATTTTATACAGACCATTATTTCTTCCAAACTCCTTTTCACAGTTTGTTTTTTAACTGTCTCTTTCTTTCTCATTCCTCTGTTGCAAGATTCTTGTTATATGCTCATTGGTTCACTTCATGATATTTGAAGTTTGTGAGACTTCACTTGATCTGGACAGTCACAAATGGCCTAACATCAAATATGCTAATTCTTCCTGCTCTCAGCTCAAACGTTCTGAATTCCTCTAGTGAGTTTCTCATTCCAGTTACTATAATTTCAATATGTTTTTAAATAAATTCGGTGTTATTTCTGATTCTCTCAACCGCCTAACACACAGTTGAGACACTGTTCTCATACTTTCAATTTTTCAGAAGATATTCCTTTTACTTATTTGCACAAAGCCATAATTGCTTATTTAAAACATATGTGCAATATCTGGGTTTGATTAGTAGAATTTTCTGTCAACTACTTTCTGCACTGTCTATGTCTGATAATATGTTTCTGTTCTTTGTTTTTCTCACAGTTTTTAATTCAAAATTAGACATTTTAAATAGCATGGTGATCTGGAAAACCAAACCCTTCCACATAGTCTGTTGTTACTGTTTATTGGCTTTTGGGAATTTTGTAAAATGCATTTTTCATCTACAATCAAAAAAGTTTCTGCTCAACTATGCTAGAAGTAATCTAACGGCTGCAGACATTGCCTTAAAAGTCTTGAAACCCTAAATCACCTACTCTTCTCTATAGACTCTGGCTGTGTGACTGGAGAGTCTGCTTGCACTCCTAAGTGTGCAATGCAATTAAGGCCAGCAGAGAAGAGACTGGTGCTTCCTAAGTCCTGCTGAGCCAGGTATATGGACCTCGTTCCTAGATAGTCTTTTCAAGATGTTAGACAGGTATTTTGTTGGTGGTGATGGTAATGTTGTTGTTCTGGTTGCTTGTGCTGTTACAAATGGTAGCTTTCAGTAGTGATAATGCAATGCAAAGGAATTACTAATGACGTTCGTTCCCAACAAGTGTAGTAACCCAGACTATGAAGCAAGTCAAAGCATCTGAGTGGAGAAATTCAGGTTCTTCTCAGCATCCCAGAATCTTCAAAGCTCTAAGAACTATAAACCTTACCCTTCTGCAGTGGCTACTCACAGCTGCTTTTCACAACCTCCACCAATCACAATGGCTGCCTGACCTCTTCTTTCCAAGGCTACTACACAACTGGGGAACTGACAGCAAAAGTGTGAGATAAATTATTATTCAGTCTGCTTTCTTATAAGAACTCCCTAAATTTTCTCTTTGGGTCATTTTCCATCTATTATTAGTTTCTAGGACACTTGGGGAGTTGAGTGTAGCCATTCCTGCCAGTGCTCAAACGGCCTCTTCTGGAAAAACAGTGCTTTGCAGAGTCAAGGTTCACCTCCAAGTTATGTTTAAAAATTAACTTTTAATGTAGTTTCAATTTCTACATCTTGAATCAATTATCAAGAAGTACTTAATACAAATTTCCTTTTCCTTTTTTCTTTTGTCTTGCCTTGTATCTTGTTCTTTTAACATTTTTTGATGTTTAGGAAGCAACCATTAAAATTAATAATAAAGTGTACAAACTGGTAAAGAGTCAAGCACATTTTAATGCATATGATATCAATTATGTAAAGAGAACAGCCTTGGAAATTAGGACTGCCTTCTACTTTCACTCAAGACCTGTTTACCACTTACTACCACTGTGAATGAGGATGACTCATTTCCTTTTCTATAGCCTTGTTACTTTATCTACAGCACAGACACAGAATCATACATATTGTACAGTGGCTTTTAACCTAAGTATACATGACAATATACATAAGAGTACACAGCAAAACACAGGAGCACTCCAGCATGTTGTGCTTGCTGCTGCCATCATCCCTGTCAGACACCATCATAAAATACCGAGCCCATGCTCCATTACTATCAGGCAATCCTTCTGCCTGTTTATAATCTCATCCTGCCTTCCCTACCTTAGCCCCTTTATCCCTAGAAAGCATTTTCTCACCTTCCCCTCCCCTCACCACGCACTTCATCTTTCCAGGACTCAAACAAGTATCTTGAGGTATTTCTTGCTGCTGGAAGTGACTTAGAACTCAAAATAGAAAGGCAAGGGGGATTTAATCAAACTGATCAAATTACAATTCTGCCTCCACAACCAACTAGTTTCCCATGTTACCTCAGATAAATTAGAGACCCTCTACAATCTGCAGAAAAGAAATCCATCAGGTATCCCTGGTACTGTGCTCACAACCACAACCAGCTCTCTGCTTTTCTACTCCATCAAGTGGTTCTTTAATCACCTCAAGTGCTCCTCACCAGACAGCCAGAGGGCGTCTCTGAAACGTCACACATCTCTTCAAACACTATATTAAACCTATTACCAAGTTCCATCCATTTGACCTGTAAAGTATCTCCCTAGGTTACTTTCCTCGCTATCCCTACATCCCCACTATGCTTCTTTTAAGCAATAACATCTCAAGTTGAAGCAAGAGACTCCCTAATAGTTTAATCAGTTTCCGTGCATGTCCCTATAATTGCTTTTTAAAATTATCCTATGTAGCAGTATACCTACTTCTACAGCATCAAAAATCTAATTCCCATCACTTGAAAATATTTGGCCTTACATGGAAACATTAAATTTAAGAGTCCCGAAAAGGAAGATTGCCTTGGGTTATGCAACTGAGGTAATTCTAATCTAATGAGTCCTAACAAAAATCTTTCCCATTGTTGTTCAGAGGAAAAGTGAGACAATGAAAGAATGCTTTGACAATGTACCAATTACTGGTCGATGGAGGGAGCGGCTTTGAGTTAAGGAGTACAAATGCCTCTAAAAAATGGGAAGGGGAGGAAAAATGGACACTCCAGAAAACAAACAAGGAAACAAAACTGCACTATTGCTGATGTAATGATGCTAGCCCAATTACTCATAATATATGAAACTCATGTTATACTTTTAACCAAAAGGGCTATAAGAAATACACACTGATTAGTATAAGAAATACACACTGATTGATTTAAGTCCCTTAATCTGTGTTAACATTTTGACAAAAGTAGAAACCAACAGCATGCCCCTTAGTTTAGAACCAGTTCCTCAATGTAGCTTTTCAAAGGTACTACAGGACTGGGCCCTGCCTGTCTACTTGAACAGCTGCTTCTTTCCTGCTGATTATTATATTAAACCACAGGTAATCCAAATTTTTCTGGACATTTGGCTATCTTCTCAGCCTATCTCTGGCTGTATAGCAAGATTCTATTTCAAAAGAAAGAAAATGCACACACACAAAATGGAAAGTATCGTTTCCTTCTTAAGGCTGTATTATGTACCCCTTTGTCAAGCAATGCTTCCACCTGACTAGCAAACATATTTATTATATATAGAATGTTCATGCATTAACATATAAAATTATTTAGCCTATTTAGATTTTTACTGTGTCTTTACTTATAAAAGTATATTAATTCATTTGTTTCCTGTCTTATTTACCCTGATAATAAATTAAAGGAAAACTAATATGACATATCTGTTACAATTACCTAAACTTACTTGCTTTGTTAATAATGCTAAAACACAGCTTTATCATAGGACAAGTTACCAGTAAGATTCTTATTCTAGAAGGCTTATTAATTATATTTCCAGGCTAACACCTGAAGGGGGCGGTTCTGATGGTAAGGTCCTATTCCCCAAATGGTTCTTGATCTGTCAGTAAACAAAGCCGGGGGTCAATTGCTGGGTAAAAGGTACAGGCAGGATTTCCAGAGGACAAGGATACGTAAGAAAGAAGAGAGGAGTTTCTGCCATGCTTTAGTGGGAGAAGAACACAGCAACCATGTGAGGTCTGGGAGTTGGAGGAGGGATGAGCTGGCCACTCATGAGTGGCCACTACTACAGGCAGGAGGCCAGGGATATTTGACAGGGGCTAGGTAGGACTAGCCACTGAAGTTTAGGGCAGGTGGAGAGACAGAGATAATAAATTGGTAAGGGCGTACTTTTCCAGGCAGGAGATATCAGTGCCCAGCAATTGTGCCAAGAAGGCGAACTGTAAAGGAACAAGCTCTGTGTGTGTTACTGTCTGAGGATTCAAGGGAAGCCAGCTAGGGGCTGGTAGAGTGGCCCACTTCCTGAGCAAAGCAGGTAAAGCAAAAGGGAAGCTAGGTGGGGGCTGGTAGCACAGCCAGTACCAGAGCAAAAGGTGGCTGCATAAAACTACAAGCAACAAACACCAATATTCACCTTTACAAAATATTACTTAACTTTTCAGTAGCTTATTAATTCACTGGCGAGCTATTTCCTGCACATGGTAACTACTGTTAAGAGTGAGATGCTACTTCCATGGAAATTATGAAAAAATTTAAAATATCCATCCAGTTCTAATGTTTATCATAAAAATATGACCCACATATCAAGTGAGTGTCATGTTAAGTTTGAGACAATCATTCCACATCACATATAAACCTTAAAACATCACACTTTACACTTACATCACACTTATCTAGTAAGAAAGCAAATAAACTAGACATTCATTACTACCCTCTGGAAGTACATATTCTAATAAAGCATAAGCAGATAGTATGCTCAAGAATAAGATGGCATGAATTACTGCAATTACATTTGTAACTTTCCGATATTACATCAAAGTCAAAGAAAATGGTTGAAACAAAGAACAATTCAGTAAAAGTCATGCAAATATGGTTTTTTAAAAAATTATGTATTCACTGTTTTTTTAGTGTGTGTTACTGAGCAAAATTTATGGTGTATCACTTGCCATAGAGGTACCTACAGAGCAGAAAAGAGTATCAGACGTCCTAGAACTGAAGTTACAGGCAGTTGTAAGCTGCCTCATGTGGGTGCTAGAAACCAAACTAGGTCCTGAGAACACAACTCAGGCCCTTGATAGAACAGGAAGTGCTCTTAATTGCTGACTTTCCTCTCCAGCTCCACTAACCTAAATAGTTTACGCAAATACTAGGAATATCAGTATTTAAAGCTTATGACATGATAACTTTTTTTACCTTTTAACAAGCTAATCCAAGTTACACTAACAACAATACCACTCCTTAGAATATAGTGTATTAGTATGTTCTTTTATATAGAAGTGTCACTGAAGTATACTGCTAGAATGACAACTCAAGAGTTGGGAATGCCTATATTAAACTTATATTCAAACTAGAAATATATTCTCAGTGCAAGAGACATAGCCATAAAATAGACATTTAATTTCTTTGACACACAATCCAGAAATAATTACAAATGAAGTATATTGATGGTTTGTGATAAATGGATTACACACATCCACTAGAAGTTAAATGTCTATTTTATGGCTTTAATAGAATGTTTTAATTTGTATCACAAAACAGATCTCATACAATGTTTATGCTACTGATTTACACAAAGAAATTTTCATTTACCACTGTTCAAAAGTCTGTTACTTCCCCTGCCCCAAACCACAAACTATGAAAGCTCATCAGGTGTAATAAAAAATACTTTGCTAGCATTAGTTGTTCTAAGGTTGTCCTCAAACATCATTAGTAACGGAATATATCAAACTATAGCTGCATCTGGGGCACAGTGGCCTCCTCAAAACTCATTCCAATCATCAGCAGACATCACTTCCTTCTCATTGAGGCCTCAATTTGCCATTATCTTGCTGGTGTTTAGCTGAGCAATGCTCTTAGCTCATAGAAGGCACTTCAGGTGCTTGCTCACAATTCACAATGTGTCTCTGAATCCCTCTTTTGCAACCTGGATATTCAATCTTATATATGAATGTAACTAACGGTGTAACGAACTGTAGGAGGCAAACCCATACTATTCATGTTCAACATCCCATGAGATGTGCACACAGGAAAATATGAAACAAGAGGGAGAGCTCTAGGCCTGGTAAAACGTTTGTTCTGCACCACCAACCTTTGTTAATAGGAAGCAGAGACAGCCTACTTCAGCTGCTGTGATTTTCACCTCTAACAGTGCAGTGATTTTTCTTTATGTCAGCTCATGCTTTCCTCACTGTGTTCACAGTTTTCCATCACTTAAAATACTTCTCTACTGTACTTCAATGCTGATTGTTGTAAAGTCTTTATTTGTACCATTTACTGCTGCTCACAAATCTATTTCTGCTCAATGATTTTTTTTCTCCTTGTGCTCATGCTTTCCAAGCATATGTAGGAAAGCATTGTTGGATGCGTAACATTTAACTTTGTATCTTTTTTCATGAAAGACTTATTTTTGAATTACTTTTAATAGTATTATGAGTATGTTCTGACTAGACATGAAATAACCAATAGGTCAGTTTGTCCAAAATTACGTTCAATCTTTTTTTCCTAGTTAATCTATAGTATGCTGCATTTTAGACTAATTTAATTGCACTACTGTAGCATGACTGTTAAGAGCTAGTGTACGCCAGCATAGTAAATAGTAATACAGTACCTTACATCCCCATAATTTAAAGATGTTAACCCAAGAAATGGAATGGAATGCCATAACAAAAGCTATACCTGGTTCTCAGTAGCCATGTTGTAGAAATCCAACACAGCCTCTTTATAAGTGATTATTTATGTTAAAATGATGATTGAAACAAGAATACCAAATGGGTCATTTTGATAATGTCAATATTACCTTTGTAAAATGAGTGAGCAAAACTCTGCTCAGGCATCAGCTTGGCAAGGAGTCCATGGTTCAAACTTGGATGAGGGATAGATGGTATGACCACAACTGTGGAGAGAATCATGGAGCCAAATTTGAGAAGGAAAGTGACAGTCTGAATGTAGTCCACATGAAAGACTCATGACATTTCTATATTACTGCACCGGGCAAACAATACTAAAGAACACATATCTAGGGAGAGACAGACAGTATAGGGGAAAAGAAGTAGGCAGTATATTCACCAAGCAGAGTCCTTGTAGCAACATACATGAAAACATACAGGCAAACTAGAAAACTAGATCTAATAGGTTCACCATAATAGTGCTCATTTTATACATATATGATATATACATGCTTTAAAAGGACATCAACATGGATGTCAAGCTGATGTTTAAATGTCAAGATAAAATTAAAATAAATACTGTCATAATGAAATAGTATGTCCTGCCGTGAGAAAATACTAGGGCTGAAATGTAATCTTTTGTTTCACAATAGCAGTAAAAAGAAAACGAGGTGTGTTACATGTAATAAGACACAGTGGTTAGAGCACAAATCTCTATTGATCTTTAAAATATCCATTTATAAAGCATATGTGTTTACTTGGTAAATTATTTCACCTATAAATTAATCTAATAGCACAAGAAATAGTCATTGAGTTACCAAAGTTACAGTGCAAACAACATGAAAATCATCTTGATAAAAACACTTGGTAGGAAATCCAAACAATTAGTTGCCCCAAAACATTTTCAAGCACAGTAGGAAAGTCCAATGGTCAGAACATAGTCCGCAAATGAACATATGTGAGGAGAATTCTGAGTGCCTGTAAGAACACTCCAAAACAAGAGTCTTGTGATCTCATTTTCTTCAAAACACAAAACTGTTCTTGGAATGTATTTCTGTGCTACTTCCAGTTACAGTGGACAGAGTGAGTTTACGTCTGATCACTCATTATTTCTTGCTGCTGTTATCCAATTAAATGTTTAAAACTATTCTTAAAATGCCTCTATGAAAAAGCATGTTTTTGACATGTGTGGCTTGTCCTTGTGACTGTATACAGCTTGGGACTCATGAGAACTTTACTCAGGTGACCTTTCCTTAACCCTCAGAAGATAAACTGCTTGAAGCTTTGGATAAAGTTGGCTACTGCATGAGACTTTAGTCTGTCTCGTTAACCGGCTCCATTCTCACAGCCTCACTGTCTCTAACTCGGTGAAGGCTTGTGCCAACGGAGCTCAATGGGACACACTACTGCCTTTGAGCTTACTTCTCCATAACTCTTTTAGTGAAAACTACTTTGTTTAAACTTTTTACAAATTGCACAAAATTTAAAATGTTTGTTTGCAGGTTATATAATTTATATAATATTTAGATGTTAAATTAAATGTTCACTTAATAGCAAGAAGGCAAGGAAAGAAAAGAGCAAAGAAGGGAAGGAAGTAATGTTTAAGTTAGGCAGCAAAGATTGGTATTTTACCTTATTTTTACTTTGAACAACTATATGAGGACATCCTACTTTTCATGCTCATAAAAGTTTCATAAGAAATTTGTTGAAAGGCATGCGTTCCTTACATATTAAATAACAGAACAGCCAAATGATTTGCATTCATAAATGGGAAACAGTAACCCCAAAGCTTCACTGACACACGAGAGTAATAGCAAATATATACAGACATAACCCATACATTTGTGTGGAATGACAATTCTGTAAATGCCTGAAATGTCTATGAGTAAGTACAGCTCAAACATGTCTGCAAAAGTGTTACCAGGAAAAAAGATAGATACTGGTGACATGCCGAATAATGAAAAGAACATGAAATACCTGTACTTGTTGGTGAATTTATTTCTTGTCTGATATTTCTACCTTGTTGGCTTCCAGTTCTTGCAGTCTCTCTCTGGGGTTCTAATATGTCCCGATATTTAGATACCATCAGAACAGAGATGAAGTAAACAACAGCCAGAGCTAAGAATTGTGCCTGCTTGCTATCATCCTGTGAAAAATGAAAAGGCAGTTTGAGACTCAGAATGTTTATGATATAAATTCGCAAAGTATAAGAAACTATTCTTGTTTTATTAGACATAAAACTTTGATTTAAAAGTTGATGGAAGGAAGGATAGAAAGATAGTCTAGTACTTAAAAATACCTGTTGCTCTTACAGAGGACCAGAGTTCAGGTCCGAGCACCTACTTTAGGTTGTTTACAATAATGTAAAAACCCATCCACCAGTGATGTTACAGCCTCTTCTAACCTCTTTGGGCACCAAACATACACACTTACACCACACATCAAAATGAAATGAACCTTTGGATCCAGGCCAGATGGTTTAGGAAGTAAAGCCTACTGCATTTGAACCTAGGCATCAACACACATGGTAGAAGAAGGCTCCATAGCATATCATTTGACCTTACCAATGCACTGTGGTAAGTGAGCAGGTATAAAGGCATACTACACACACACACACACACACACACACACACACACACACACACTCAAGCAAGCGCACACATGCACAACCACTCAAAGGTAATATGTCTATTTCCTAAAACCTAATCTGAGGTCTGCTATATTTCAGAAATTAAATAAAGTAAATGTGACTGTTGTTTTACAAAAATTTTGAAAATAAAGTATGGTATTTACCATTAATAAATACATCTAATGTACTAAAATCTGTAAAACACTTCTAAGGCCCCAGATTATTCAATGTGAGATATTCACTTGGAATCTACAAGCTCAGTGACAGAAAGGTAAAGCTCCGACTCCACACCTGCATGGGTCTCATCACTCAAGCACACTGCTACAACACTTCAAGGTCATGTGTTGGGATTTCAGACACTGGTATTAGAAAGAGGTTTTTTCCAAAAATATTAGTGAAGAACTATAAAAAAGCTTGTCTGATTTATCCTTATGTAACAATGATTACATAAAAGAGCCTGATTCCTCCACTCTCCAATGCCAAGCATTATCATTTAAGTTTTTAGTTCATTTAATACTGAAAATATTTCCTTTTAATTTTCATTGTAATTTAATGATACATTTAATCATATTGTTGATTATATTACATATTTTATATTTTTTACTTAAGTCTGTTATGTTTTCCTATTTCACTTTTTAGATGTTAATTTTCCAAGTCATTTATAAGATTTAATAATTTGTCAGCCACATATCCACAGCATGAATCATCATACTACATGTTTTACCCTTATTGCACCTACACGGTAAACAGCAAAGCACTCCACCCAACTCATGGTTATGTATACATTTCAAACGTACACTTCTTTAAATATTCCTTGAATCAGCTATAATGAAAAGAACAGGATATAATCTGGATAGTTTAGATGCCAATATTAATAACTGTTGTTACTGCTTAATCTTCTATGAAGCACTACTCCTACACAATTCATAAAAAGGTCAATCTTAGTTTTAACTGCCTTAATACGCAGTCAGGGATTAAAGCGTTCCATTAAACCCTCCTTAAGCGATGTTTTTCTTTGAATGTTATTAATCCACCTTTCTAATTTAGATTTGTGTAGATACCATAATTTGTGAAAGTAGGGGCCAGTGGGATGGTTCATTGGGTAAAAGGCTTTTACTGCTCAAGCCTGGATCTCTGAGTCCAATCCTTGGAACCTTCATAAAGGTGGAAAGTGAGAATAGGCTACAAAAAGAGTACTCTCCATGTACTCCGTGGAATGAACTACTCCCCACACATGCATCATGAGCACACATATACACAATAATAACTGATAATTTTTAAATGAAAGAAATGTTTTCCCACACCCAAAGGTAACTTCCATTAATACCTGATCAGGTAACTTTTTATGCCTAATAAGAAATAGTGAGAATAAATATTCATTACGTGGAAATGCAGTAAAGAATGTAAAAGGCAGGACCAGTTAACCTAAGACAAAGTCAACTTAGTGTTTCACAGCTATCTCTAATCTTGGAACACAAACTCAGTTTCAAAGTGTCTTATCATTATGAGAGCAACAGTGTATGCACATGTGTTCCCTGAGTGTGCATGTGGAGGACAGAGGCTGACACTGAGTGTCTTCCATCACTCTGTATTGTTTGACACAGAGTTCTCACTGAGACTGGGAAACTTCGTCTGCACCACCACCATTGGAATTACAGATGTGCAGCCCCATGCCTGACTTCTTTGTAGGTGCTGGGATCTGAATTCAGGTCTTTATGCTTATGGAGCAGGCGCTTTACCCACTGAGCCTTTCCTCAGCCCTGTACACATACATACCATTTTTCAAACATAAACTATCAATAAGCCTTTGGAAAAAACTAAAGATCAACTATTTTACCATCAACTATATCCTGGTATGCAATATATCCAAGTGACAGGACATTTGGTAATGATAGCAGTTCTTACAAACTTTGCAGTTTAACACAAATGACATTGACAGTTTTGTTGTTGCTGCTGCTGTCATCTGACTTTTGTTTGCTTTTTCAAGGAAGTCAAGCAGATACATAACTTACCACATCTCGAAAGACAACAGCACGAAGGCGATTGATATCAACATCCTGGAGAAGTCTATCGGGATCCTTGATAGGAGAAAGGTTACCTGGAACATTTTCTAAAGGAGTCTTGAAAACAAAAGAGAATTATTGAGTAATAGTATATTCCAGAAAATTATTTAGGAGCATCACTGGAGTATTTCTTCTCCCTTAGGCTGAGCTTCCCAAACCATTTCCTGCCTCCTTACTGAACTAGAAATTCCTAACAACAAAACTGGCACAGAGCTGTTCTCCTTTGCTTATGATGCTTTCTCTTCTCTATGTTCATTTGCTCTCAATAGAGATACCTCTGTGGTCTCATAAAGGCAGGTAAGGCTATAAAGCAAAAACAGTAACAAAAATGATCTCGCCTTTCAGAAGAACTGAGTGCAAATCTCTCTTATTTAATGTTGGTTTCTAACATTTCCAGTTAATAAATGTACTTAATTCTCTTAATTTATCCACCATATATATATGTGTGTGTGTGTGTATATATATATATATATATGATTAAAATATTAGTAGTTAACATTATTCAATTACATATGTAGCCACTGCATGATCCATTTTTAAAAGGTAAGCTCTAAAACTACCTTAGTCATAGCTCACTATAGTTGGCAGACATTAGAGAATATACCATTGAAATGATTTTCTATAGTTGGAGAAACAAAAATCTAAGGATTTTAGATAATATATTCGTAACATATATTATCAAGAGCACCAAGTGACTTTGGCTCACTCTAGCATTTTTTCAGTTATTCAGTGTGCTAGCAATGCTTTGGATTAGTTCTGACAATGTATGCATCTGAAATGTAAATGCAAGTTCTGCACATAACAGGTGTGTGCTTGTTGTCTGACTCCTATTTTCCTACAGATAGATAGCACTGGGGTAGTTCACTCCTAAAGGAAGTTGTGAAGCTCTTGAGGAATCAGTATAGGATAAAGATCAGTACTTGAAGGTTCACCTCACCCCAGGTACCACTATGTACTTTAATACATTATTTTTACAAATGGTTTCCATTAAAATCATCAAGTTTTCCCAGTCTATAGGAAACTGTAATTGCTCCAAAGTTCAACTAGATCATTAAATAATAGCCTAATACATTTAGCATCGGATAATTATAGAAGGTTGCATATCATTTACAGAACAGATAAATCTACAGTGCATTTGGAAAAACTTGAAATAATTTAATATATGTACCAGTTTATAGTTTACAAAGATTCCCCTAATCCCATTTGACCTTGTAAAAATTATGTGAAGACATGTTTAAATTACTGATCCAGTATGAAAATGAGGCTCTGTGAAGATACACCACTCATGGCAGTGTGTCCACATTCATACCAGAAAGCTCTTCTGCTGGATTACAAATCAACTATGGCTTACTGCCTATATCCACCACTCCCTTTTATTCTCTTTACTGAATGTGCTTTGCTAACAAGTGAAATCTTTTCCAAAAACCTGAGTCACCATTTACCCATTTCTCACTGCCTGTCATTTCTGTCTTACTAGAGACACACTAACTAACTAACTCAGCAACACAAATTTCTGTCTCACTGGGCTGCCATCTGTATTCTACAAGAAGAAGCACACTTGGTTTAGGGATTCTGAAAGACTTCCTGTTACCCACTGATGTTTCTCTGGTTAAAAAAAAAAAGTATAGGCATAGTCAGGACCTAAGCCCCTCCCAAGCAGTGGCTTAGTTATACACCTCCTAAGTAATAAGAGAAGCAAGAGGTGCCTCAATCAGGAACTATTATGCTTTAATACATTATTTTTGCATTTTAATTAAACAAGATCATTTAAGTTAAGAGTCTGATTCACTTTTAAATACTGGATATCTATCTGAGATGTGGGAGACAAAGAAATTTATTTCAGGATCCTCTGTGCTACCTGGCAGAGAGACTGTAACTCAGCAACATTTCTTTACAACCTAAGTACTCCAAGTGCTCTGAAGCTCCAGGATGTACAGTGTGTCAACAAAACCCTGTAGTGACTAGCCCTTTAATATGTGTATGGAGTGGATATGAGCCTGACTCCTGACACACCAATACTTAACTTCCCAAGCAATGCTTATCACTCTGGAGTCTTGTCAGCAGTAAACTAATATGTGGGCTATATTATCTCAAGACTGTTTCCATGACAGCAGTGAACAAGCAAAGAGGCTGCAGCACTAAATAACCAATAGACTTTGTGCACGTACAGTCGGCTTAGCCCAAACCACAGCAATGCAGAGCAAGGGAACTCAGAAAACTAAGCATCTATATTATGTCTTCAGTTGTTGAGTAAAAATTACCGTGTCAATGCTGAACATTTAATTACAAGTGCAGTGAGGGATAAAGAGACATGCTGGCTTTACTGAATCCATCACAAGAACTGTCCCTAGACTAGGGCATGGTAATGGTGTCAAAACCCTTTGTCTTGGGGAGCAGCATCTAAGACTGCCTACGTGAATGTATTTATGACATAAAATATAAGCGAAAGTACTTCAAGATAGGATAATTACATAGAAGAAGTCAAAGAAGTTAAAATTTTTTGAGGTGAATGAGGTCTACTGTGTGCATGAAAGGTCACAATCAAGAAAGTAAACACACAAGGTACAGCTGCAGAAGTTAAGTGCAGAGCAGTCATGTAAATCTTCAGAGTCATGAAGTTGCATGTAATATCGGGTCAGTTAAACACAAAAAGACAACTCGTTAGTAATGAAAATTGCCAGCATATTCCAAACTATTATATGAAATTCATTCATTTAATGGACAGCCAATAACTAGTCTTTCACTCGAAGTTCATCCATTTAAAAATGTACTTTTGTTTACAGGCTGACCTCTGAAAACAGATGTAACTGTTTAAAGTACAAATACCAGAAACACCCAGTCCTATGTGCCAATGTAATTTTTTAAACCCCTATCAGAAGAAATTACTAGTATCTTCTTCATTAACATACAAGTGAAAACTTAAGAGGTGAGCTAACCTTTCAGATACAACCAAGAAGCAGAGAAGTCAGTACTAGAGCCTCAAACCGCGGTCATTTTCTAGACCATAAAGCACTGTTCTCACTATAAAAAATGACTGCGTAGTACAGAGAAATGGGTGATTACCTTGGATGCTGCTGTGGCAGTCACACTTTGGGGAGCTTCCTGAGGTTTACTGCTTCCATGGGAAGATTTGTTTCCCCTGTCTCTCTGTCTCTGTCGGCATTCTAAACAGTTTCTCACAGCTACACAACAAACTAAGAAATCAGAAAGATATTAACATAAATAGGAAAATGTTTTAAATTTATTTATTTTTCTGTGTGTTTCTTTTCTGTCATAGATTATTATTATTTTCACAATTTATTAGATAAATTATATATTATGAAATTCAATGATGAAGGTACAACATATATAGAATATATATTAAATAAAATACTCATGTACTCTGAGTCAGAAGAAACAGATCATCAGGGCCTTTCTAACTCCCAAGATTAGTCTTCCTAATTCTATAATCCTCCAGTAGTCACTGTTACACAAATGTCCTGTGCTAATAACAGTTTAGCATAGCGTAAAATGTCTGTGGGAGAGGAAGATGGTTCAGCGGGTAAACGAGTTTACTGTGCAGGGATGGGGGCCTGAAGTCAAATCCCCTGCACCCACACTCATAAGTGTAACAAGAGAGGGCAGCCTAGCTTTAGGCTCAGTGAGACTCTTTCTCAAAGCAATAAAGTAGAGAAGAATAGAAAAGATACTAGACATCAGCTTCTGACTTCCACATGTGCCGGCATTGGCAGGTATGCCCACACATATATACAAACATACATACACACACACACACATACACATATATACATACATACACATACATACACATATGCATACATACACATAAGCTATACATATACGCAATTGCACATATGCACTATTACACAGAAACACACAAATTCCTATTATCCTTTAGAAGGTTCATAAGATGGCTGTGCTCTTGCTTCACCCATCTCGGTGACCCTACAGCACACCTTCCCCTTTCAGGCATCCTTCATCCTAAGGGCTATAATAGCTATCTTCACAGCAGAGCAGTTTACACTCCTTGTCACTAGCATTTAATCATTATTTGAGAAACATACAGATTTGGGGCCAGTGTTTCTCTCACTTCTTCAGTAATACTGGCCATTAGACTCAGGCCTCTTCTATGCTAGGTAAGTGCTGTGCTGTGTGCTATTTTCTTAGTTGTTTGCCTGCCAAGGATACAAACAAGGTTCACAAAGGGATCTGCATTAAAATCATTTCAATGATATGCATCAGCCTTACTGATTTTTAAATAATTCTAAATATGTTTGATTATATTTGAAGTAATAAATGATGATTCTTACAATCTCCAATATGAACATACAAGTTTTTAAGTGAGTAATCCTAAGGATTACAAGACAGTTACTAAACTCCAGAATCTCTAATCTGAATCCTGCTTTCTGTACCCCAGAGCTGCACAAGACGTCGTAATTCTAGTGAGCATCGCTACCTTAGTGTACTTACCTAGCCGTAGGCACTGTCTCATTAGCCCCCCAGAAGACATGTTTTTTTCAGCTTCAATTTCACTAAAATTTAGAGAGCTGGCAAACACAAGGACATCAACCATTGCCATGAGTCGGCTGAGAAACGTCACTGCTGTCTCTGCTGACATGCCCTGTGTCACTTCAATGTTTTCCAATTCAGTCTTTAAAAAAGGAGAATTAAGCTTTTTTTAAATTGGCAAATATGGCGCATAACATACACTACAGGAGAACAGTCATTTAGAAAGCTTACATAAGAATATAAAGAATAAATTATTACAAGACCTTGCAAAATTGTGTTTCCCTACAAACTATTCTTAAATATAATGCCTATTTTAAAATTAGTATTAGTTTAAAATACTGTATCAGTTGACTTAAAGATTTCATATACTTTCACAAAAGTACTTAGTGACAACCATACGTAACTTCTTATTCTAGTTTCAGTAAAAGAAAAAAAGAGGTATAAAATTGACCTTTCTCCCCTAAAATTTTCATTTCCACAAATAATGTTTTTCTTTCTTACAAATCTAATCAATAATGGGAATGATACACAGCAAGTTTTTGCTATCAAATGAGATGACTGTCAAACTAGGATACACACTTATCTATTTTAGAATAATAAACTGAAATACTAAGGATTTCAGAAGGTCAAGATGATCAGACGGATCTCTCCTTTAGAAACTTAAACGATAAGCTAGGAGTCCCTAGCTGCAGGAGAAGAAAGTAGCATTGTTAAGCTCAAAGTTAAATTTTCTCTAAAATATTCTCTGTGATAAAATGCCACTTGCTGCTTTCACAGGGATATTAAAATGCATTCTGTTTCTCAGAATGTGTTAAGTCCGTAAGTTACGAACAATGGCAACAGTATTCATTTTTCATCCTGTACTAACACTGTGATTATTTTGATAATTTTCTAACCAGAATTAACTTTCTTAGTGCCGAAAAAAAGCAAAGAAATGCTGTGTTAATAAAAATCCTGTTCAACCTTTCTGAAAATGGGCACACTATCCAAACTTTCTGATCTTACCTTTCACCAAATGGTAAAGTCAAGTACATGGTGGATGCAGGAAATCGATTCCTGTCCCTACTGACCTTCACACTGTCCTTGGGAATGCAGGACACTTAAATATTTGAGCTTTGTTCTTGACACAGCATCAAATTTAAGCAGCTGTGACCAGAGCTTAATAGTTATAAGAAAAAATTCATTATAATTCTATTTTCAATTGTTTTAAGATGAAACACTGTCCACTGCTTAGATCAGTCAACAATTCTTAAAACTTCTTAATAATAAGAATTTAGTATACCTGCAGACATAGTCTTAAATTAAATTCTTCATTATTTCAAACTGTTGAAATTATGAGAGAGCTACCTTACTATATTAGTTATTGCTTTATTTTGTAGTTAGAACCTACAAATCCAACTGGTGAAACATGCTCTAATTTTAAATAGTGAATTAGAAACAAATATTAAATATAGAATTATTAAATTATCCATATACTTTGACAAAGTTCCTCTATCAAACTATCAAAATTGAAAGGAAAAGGTATTCTTAACATGAACAATAACCTACAAAAGAATTCTTGTTCCATTCTATTAATTTATTTTACAAATATGTTATGTAAGCATCCTATGATAAAGTTTACTTAATATAAACCTCACTAAATCTTAATACATATCTCATCCAATTCCTGTAATTGGAAGTCAAATATGATTGCACAGAGGACTCTACTAATTGTTTTCATTGTCTTATGATATTTATTGCTATGATTAATAAAACTAATTCATCAAAATATAGGGTAAATATTACTCCGATGAATTTTTAAAATATACAAAATATACTTGATTAAAAAATGATATGAAAACTCAAAATATAACCAAGTGAAAATTTTTCTAAGTAAAAATAAAATTTAAAAATAAAAGCCTAAAAATTACTGCAAAAGTAATACTAACCTTAGAACCCTGGACATGCATTAGACAAAACAGACAACAGACCAAAAAAGTACAAGAAAAAGGAAATTATTAAAATTAAATGAAAATACATGTAAAATTGAAACACAAAATAATTTTAAATTATATTTGATTATTTTATTAAAAACAAAATTCTCAGAATAGTCATTTTATAAAGTATATGGTTATGATTAAGGTTAAATCTGAAACATTTAAATTTATTTTGTTTGAGTAACTCTCCCCAAATATACACATGTAAGTACAGCAAATACAGACAAGAGAATGCAAACTCTACTTTATGAAACAAGTATGTTTCTCTAGTGGATGATTAATGAGACATTTTGAAGGGTGAACATAGACTTCCCGTTCAAACTCTAATTCAGTACTGGCTTGAGCAGAAACAACTGAGGGAAGTTAATTACTACTTAAGACTATCTACACCTTTTCTATGAGGAAATAATATTATAATTTGTTTCCTCAAATATTCAGAACCCTTGTTATACAAATGTAAAATACTTGTCATCACAACTTAAAATTCACTTTCTGTGTCAGAAAATAACTCACTGATACAACTCTATAAGACCTACAATATAAGGACAAGTAACTGCATACTACCAAAACGTTCAGGGCTTTAAGAATCATGTAGCTATAATAAAACATTATATTTTTCACAATAATAACAAAATTCCAATCCTCTGTGAGTTTTTACAACAAATAAATATGAATATAAATTTCAAACTTTGTTATTTTCATGGATCTTCACTGGGATGATATATAAAAAAATCCTGAGACTACCAGTAAGATCACTGTTATGAGATAAGCAACATAAAAACCAAAGGTCTCATTTTCCAATTCTACATCCTGTTAATAAACAATTAACACCACCATCATGCTTGGCACCACAGAAAAAGTTGCTTTCTTTCTTTATGATGATGCAATTATTTGAAGAACCAGAAATGTCAGTCGCTATTTTTTTTTTCCTGGACAGAAAAAAATTAAACCACATTTGACACAGTGCTCTGTCTGAATGGTTGACCAAAATGGTCAGCTTAAAATCTTGAGTGAGTTCAACAAACCCTGAAGAAATGAATGATTCAGTGTTCTCTCCTTCTTCTCAGTGTTTCCTTCCACTTCTCTGCCTTCATTCATAACAAACAAGAGGGCAGTAGAAAATAAATGAAATAACTCAATTGACTAGTTCTGGAAAATTTAACTCAAAAACTCAACAACTCAACAAAATAATATCCCTTTTCAAAAGGAAACACTGATCAAACTGCATAGTAAGTTATCCAAACTCACTCACTCATTCACTCATTCACTCATTCATTCATTCATTCATTCATATTCCTGAGTAGCTCCATGTAGCCATTCATTCACAGATTGATAGAGTATCATTGTGTGGCCCTGGTGGTCTGGAACTCACTCTGTAGATCAGGGTTGCCTCAAACTCACAAAGAATTCTAATGACATCTGCTTTTACCTCCCCAGTGCTGGGACTGAGGCAGGCATTACCATGCCAGGCCAAGTGTTTTAATTGTATCCTGAGTATTAAAGTTAAAACTATTAATTTATTTGTATTTAAACCAATTTTGTGATTCACTTATGTATGTATGTATGTATGTATGTATGTATTTTAAATAAACCAGAATTTTATATCTGAAATGAAGGTCAGAAAATTCTGTGCTGAATATGGTCTTGAAAAAAAGCATAGGGGGCTGGAGAGATGGCTCAGCAGTTAAGACCACTGACTGTTCTTCTGGGGATCCTGAGTTCAATTCTCAGCAACCACATGGTGGCTCACAACCATCTGTAATAGGATCCAATGGCCTCTTCTGGTGTGTCTGAAGACAGCTTCAGTGTACTCACATACATTAAATAAATAAAATAATCTAAAAAACAAAAGAAAAACCAAAAGACAAAAAGAAAAAATTGGTTTAAAAAAAGCTATCAGAGCAAGACCATGAAATATGTAAGTTAAGTAAACTAATACACATTTGTTGGAAAATGTCTTTTTCCAGAGAATTGATATCAACCATTACTCTTCATTTTGGTTCTTCTGTTAAGTAACAAAATAAATACAGCGTGAGGTCAGGGATGGGGATTCCCCCAGAAGTTTTTTTATTGTTGAGAACAGTTTTCGCTATCCTGGATTTTTGTTATTACAAATGAATTTGCAAATTACTCTTTCTAACTCAATGAAGAATTGAGTTGAATTTTGATAGGGATTACATTGAATCTGTAGATTGTTTTGGCAAGATGGCCATTTTTACTATATTAATTCTGCCAATCCATGACCATGGGAGATCTTTCCATCTTCTCAGATCTTTGATTTCTTTCAGAACTTCTGGGGGAATCAGCATCCCTGACCTCAAGCTGTACTACAGAGCAGTAGTGATAAAAACTGTATGGTATTGGTACAGTGGCAGGCAGGTAGACCAATGAAATAGAATTGAAGACCCAGAAATGAACCCACACAATGATGGTCACTTCATCTTTGACAAAAGGAGGTAAAACCATCCAGTGGAAAAAAGACAGCATTTTCAACAAATGGTGCTGGCTCAACTGGTGGTCAACATGTAGAAGAATGCGAATTGATCCATTCCTATCTCCCTGTACAAAGCTCAAGTCCAAGTGGATCAAGGACCTCCACATAAAACCAAATACACTGAATCTAATAGAAGAGAAAGTGGGGAAAAGTCTCGAACACATGGGCACAGGGGAAAAGTTCCTGAACAGAACACCAATGGCTTATGCTCTAAGATCAGGAATTGACAAATTGGACCTCATGAAATTACAAAGCTTCTGTAAGGCAAAGGACACTGTCAGTAGGATAAAACGGCAACCAACAGATTGGGAAAAGATCTTTACCAATCCTACACCCGATAGAGGACTAATATCTAATATATACAAAGAACTCAGAAGTTAGACTCCAGAGATCCAAATAATCCTATCAAAAGGTGGGGAAGAAAGTTAAACAGAGAATTCTCAACTGAGGAAACTCGAATGGTCGAGAAGCACCTAAAGAAATGTTCAACTTCCTCAGTGTCAGGGAAATGCAAATCAAAACAACCCTGAGATTCCACCTCACACTAGTCAGAATGGCTAAGATCAAAAACTCAGGTGACAGCAGATGCTGGCAAAGATGTGGAGAAAGAGGAACACTCCTCCATTGCTGGTGGAATGGCAAGCTGATACAACCACTCTGGAAATCAGTCTGGTGATTCCTTAGAAAATTGGACATAGTACTACCCCAGCTATACCACTCCTGGGCATAAAACCAGAAGATTCTCCAACATATAACAAGGACATATGTTCCACTATGTTCATAGCAGAAGTATGGTACAGTAAATACTAGAAGAGTAGAACTTAAATAGAACCAAATACTGGAAATTATCCCAGGTATTTAAAAAAAAGTAGGCTCCAAAGATATGAAAATCTGAAAAAAAAAAAAAAAGTATCATTAAAATCCTCAGGACACTCCTGAGTAGTGTCAAGTGCTTCTGCTTCAAGCATATGGAGTCGATACTCTGATATTCTTTTAAAGTAGCATGAAATGCTGGCAAACCAGAGCATGCCTAGTTTCTCCTCCCTCTCACCTGGTCCAGAATTCCTGACATGTTACTCTTGTATGTTTTCAGCTGAAAAGCTCATATTTCCAGTGCGAGTTTTGTTCTTTATTCAGGCTCCCCTCTTCTTTTTCCCACTAAGCCTGAATATAACACTAAAACGATCCAGCAGCACTAAACAATACTTAATAACTTCCACATTTCCCTACTATATAAGCATGAGAACTAATCTTTTGAATGAAAAGTGTAGCATAAATAAATAAAATCAAGTGAGTTGCAAAAGCAAGTATATGTACAATCATTAAATAACCAATTAATAGAAATATAGAGCCAAATCCAATAGAAATTTCTGAAACAAAATTAACTTCCAACTATGCAAAGAACACTAATAGACAATTTAAAATCCCAAAGTATAGTGTTCAAAACAGTATATGTAAATATTCTTGGGAGTCAAACTTTAAAATTCAAGTATTTTCACGGTGTACTCATTAATTTAAAAATAAGCCAAATTGAGAGTTAAAATGGTGTATACAAAACACATTTATGAGTTATGAAATTTGGTTTAACACTTTATTATATTGGAAAATCTTTAGTAATGTGGATATTTCAAACCTCTGCAAATTTTAATAACTTATTACTATGCTACTTTACAGAATGATCATTTTTGTTTGTACAAAAGTGTAAAAAAATTCAATATTACTAATACTAATATTATTAAATACAGTCTCTTAAAATTTCCTGACAACAAATGACAATTTATATTATGCTACACAGAAAGCATTGTATTTAGTCTTTGATGTATAGAAAAAGAAGCACCTTCCCTGTCTTAAAATAAGACTGCAGTTAGTGTACATTGCTAGAGGAATGTTGAGACAGAAAGGAAGGGGTGACAGACAAGTGCTAGGCACCAGCCTTCTTCACAGATCATGGACTCTGTGTTATTATTCCCAGGCTCTTGCCTTGGTCTGGTTACTAAGTAGTGCCACGAGACCCCAACGCTGAGCTGTCCTTCTGCACTGTTCCCAAACGAGCCTGCTTGTCTGCAACTTGCTAGATGAATTAATTCATCGAGAACACAGCGAGGTGTGCCTGGAAGAAGTGTAATAGTGACAGCCTGTTGTAGCTAATATGTTAAACTTCAATGCTGTTCCAATGGATGGAGTGAGGAGAAGAAGAGCCACATAGGAAACTCATGTTACCGATGAAATAAAGTCTGGAACCAATCCAGCAGCATTCCCTTACTAATAGAAGGGTTAACAAACACAAATATACAGCAAAGGTGTGTTCTGGGGCTTACAAGCGAGTTTCTTATGAGAAGGAGCATGATAAACTCTATGGCACACATTCCTTCCCATCTCCTCAATTTACACCTAAATAGACTCATTTTTACGTAAGTCATGCATTTTGTGTGTGTGTGACTCCATGGATCAAACCCAAGATCCACAAACGCTAGACAGGAGTACTGCTCCTCAGCTACAGACACCCCAGCCCTAAACTAAAGATGTCCATTAGATAAAAATTACATATAACTTAGCACTAGTCTATTGCATTTTAAAAGGACATCCAAGTTCAATATTAAATGCTTTCCAAATTTACAATACTAGGAATTTTCAATGTTTTATAAAGAAAAATAGATATTTTTAATGGCAAATTGGTAAATAAGGTCACACTATGTAACGAATGGATTTTAACACCTTACTACTATATGAGATTTAAAGATACATACAACATACAAAAAGTATATATATATATATATATATATATATATATATATGTTGCAGTTCTTCTTAAAAGAACCTGAGAAACACTCTAATAAAAATACTGGTAAATAAAAGAGACTGTAATATAAATCTAATAAATGGCTTTAAAGTACCTGTAGGAGAAACTGCTGAAAATATGCTTGTTCTCTCTATCTGAAAGGGCTGGAATGCTCAACTCATGTCATTACAAAATAAAACCACTAGGTGGGGGTAAAGAACTTACAGTTGGTGATGTAGCTGCTGAGAGCAAAGGTAAAATTCCTCCACAGGCAATGATGATGTTGTCTACCATTTGGGAAATGAGGTGAATTGTGTTATGTACAAAAATAATGTTCTCATTGCTGTTGACAAAATCCATTACAGACTTTGTAGAATGGCTGTAACAGAAAAACAGAATTATTTCCTTTGTGTAACTGCAAGAGGCTTAGATATCTTATTCAAACTAAAAATTTTAAAGTGAAAACAATTCCAAAAGTTCTAGACAAATTTAAAATGCAATTATCAGAAAAACCAACTCAAAATTCATGCATTTTACCCAAAAATTATGTCTGTAAGGTTGGTTTGTGTGTGCGCGCATGTATGCACATGTGTGTGCATAGTGAGTGTGTGTGTGTGTCCATGTGTATTAAACAACAATATTCTTGTTCTTTCTTGGTTTTTATAAGAATAATCATCACTACTACAAGACTGGCCTAGAACTCACTATGCATGTAGCCCAGGATAGTAATCCTCCATTTCACATTTCTGATTATCAATAGTGGCTCTGTGAATTTAAGTAAAACTAGTTTGACTCCATCCTGCTTCTTCTGTGTTAGGAGGCAAATCAGCTAACTGGGAGCCTGTGAAGAGGAAGTTCCAACCGTGGTCCCCAGCACACCTTTTACTACCAGGAGGAAATATGTGCTGTGAAGCATGTCTGAAGGGAACTGGCAGGAGCTCAAGAATTAGTAAGAAGGCAAAGGAAGATCCTGGGGTGGGTTAGCAGCAGGATTTTTTCATATAAAACACACACTGAAGGTGCACTACTTTTATTGTGATTAGATGTTCTACTCTATACTAAAAATAATCTTTTTTAAAAAAGTTTTATGTACTTATCTTTGGAAAGCCTCATGAACGTCAATAAAGAAAGCAGAGACACACAGTTTGTTGTTCAAAGAAAAACTGGACAAATTCCCCCTTTCACCCTACACACTGACATTTGGGACAATCCCCCTTTTCACCCCACACCCCGACATTCACATCAGCATCCATGACTTTCATTCTGTTGATGTTCCTTAGACATCTCAAGGTACACAGCATGCAACAGCCATCGGCAATGAGGCTATGCTAGCTCACAAACAAGGTGATCAAGTCAAACACAGAAAGCTCCTGGCAGACCTACTAACAGCTTCCCTGCAGCACGGCATCTCCCAAGAACATTCCAGGTTTTGTTTCATGCACGAGTTGGCCTCACCAGTTACTGGGTTATTAAAAATGGCCGACACTGCCTAGTCATTAGAAACCCATGTCTTTTTGGAGGGTGTTTTCCATGTGGAAGTACAATCTGATGATAAGGCAGTATGGAAAATTTATTATGGCGCTTCATACAAGAGGAAAAAGTGTTGGTGAAAAGAACACAAGAAAAAAAGAAAAAATAGGGCAGGGAGAAGAAAAAGAGTGAGAAGATTGAGGGGAAGGGAGAGAGTCTGCCTGTTGACATGGACAACCTCAAGTCCCCGCCTTCAATCATCAAGGAAAATAAGGAGAAGCAGGGAAGGCAGCTCCAGTGTGAGGATGAGAAGTAAACCAACACCCACTACTTATTTAAACATACAGGTCCTTAACATTTTCTTTTGGCACTGTTATCATGTTGCTACCAAACAATAACATAGTTCATAGTACTGACTTTAACAAAAGAAGATGCAATTACAGAAGTATAAACAAAAACTCATCTTTCTTTTTTGCATAGTGTAAGCAATGCCACATTTTAAAATTCTGCTTTAACTCTCTTAAGTGGACTTGTTATATAGCTAGAGATTTGTGCTCTAGACTCATAAAAAATACTTTATATAAATATTTGTAACAAATGTAATTTGCAAATTTTATTTGATGATATAAAACATTTAGTTAGTTGATACAGTAAATAAAAATATTCATTTTCTTAGGCTTGAGAATTGGTGTGGTGGTAAAGAGTACGTCTGTCCTTTCAAAGGATCTGGGTTCAGTTTCCATTCCCAACACCCACATGGTAGCTCACAACTATCTGTAACTCCCAGTTCCAAGAAATCCAATTCTCTCCTCTGACCCCAGGAGGTACCAGGCTATGCACCTAGTACACACACATACATACAAGCAAAACACTCATACAGGTAAAATAATTTTTTAAAATAAATTATATTCATTTTCTCAACTGAAGGTCATCAAAGTATAGAAAAACAAAACAGAACAAAACAAACCACCAGTTTTACCTTCTCCACACATGCACATCTGTCTCTAACGCAAACAACAGGTCAGTGAGAAGCCGCTGGTGCATTGGAGACCACTTAAACTCAGGAATCCGAAACATGGTAGTCCGGGGGCCAGGGCTGAACTGGCGTCGCTGTTCCTCAGTCATTGGCATTCCTCGAAATCCTAAATCAACTCTGAGATCTCGGTCTTGTTGGGTGGAAGACCGGCCCTGAACAGCCTAAACAAAGGGAAGGTGGAGCACGAAAGAACTGTTAGATCCAAACAACAGCAAGCATAACAGAGTGAGAAGGAGCTCACAAACCCCTGCACAGAAAGAACCCTGCTCATCTGAAGGCCGCTGGTTGGACTTCTGGTTTGATACTGTGGAATCTAGGCAAGGGCATCAAAGGACAACACTGAAGTTCTCACTAAAACACAGGTCTTCTTTTCCTAGTCTCAGGATCTTCATGCTAATAAGACACCCTTTGTGCAAGGAAATACAGATGCAATAAGGCAACAGATAAATGTCCTCAGTGAACTATAGATGAAAACACACGGTGAGAAGAAATATTACTGAGGGGATTCAAATCAACTTCAAAGTACATTTCATTCACAACACTTCAGTAAAAAATAAACACTGTATGATGTAAGAAAAGCTAGAAAAATGCCTGCACATTCTGAACGAAAAACAGGCAGGTCTAGTGATTATTATGCCCAGTAAGTGATGATCTGTTTTCCTTTATTTGAAATCTGTACTTTATTCAATATTCCTTCTCCATGCCAATTATCACTGTAGTATAACAGCCACCAAAATGGAAACCAACCGTCAACAAACAAAAAATAAACACACCTTTCGCACATACAGAATATACCATCCAGTATTCTTACTGGAGTCCAAAGACAATAGTAAGTCATGCTTAGTCTTTGCAATATAGGAGGAATAGAAACATAAACTTACCTTCAATGAGATTAAAATGGCAGGGACAAAGTCCATAGGGTTAACAGAACTCAAATCCTCAAGTGTCAAAATCTCATTAACAATCACAAAGTATTGCTTTAGTCTAAAAACTAAGTAGTCATAACTCAAATTTGTCTTAGAAGACACAGTATTTACATCTTTACTACAGTGGCCAAAACCACAGCCATAACATTTGTCTAAGCAACGGGCAAATGCTAACAGGCCTAAGCAGTTTCTTTTTTAAAAATTAACAAATTCTATACCTGCATTTGTTTTTTAAAAAAGCTCATTGGTAATAATTCCAAATTTTCTCAGGTACATTATATGACTCAAAGTGTACTGTGAGGGCTGAATCTGAAAAACCTACTACAATGCCGAGAGCATATCGTTCATACATCTGTTTGAGCTGGATCTCTTCTATAATCCCCAGAACAAGACTGGCCTGGAGCACAAGGTTAGAATAAATATCTCAAGAACAGAGGTGTAAATGTAGTCAGTTATAAACTGTAAACATGGGCAAGACCTTAATGGCCCTATTTTAACTTACTACAATGTCTAATATGTCAGAAGGATCTGAGGCCAGAGGTAGAGTAAAATTAGACAAATGTCATAGAATTAGAAATACGATTCAGATCACTTAATTTCAGAATTTCATATATATGCGCATGCGCCATATAACTCAGTTCTGTGGTTCTACATTACGCAGATTTAAGTGTAGTATCACTCTAATGACAACTTTGAAGCTCAATGCCTATATGATGCTTCTCTGTTTACTTCTAGAACTCCCAGAACACAGCTTACTTGTGTTGTAGCAGTGGTCTGGATTTTTCGGATTTCCTTTCCTGATTCTTTGCCATCATCAGATCGCTCAGTGTCTGAGATTATACTTCCTGCATCGATATTTGGTACGGTTTTGCTATTGGAAGACTCTGTTTCCAAAGTTGTGGCAGTCATTTCAGCATAGTCTAAGACCTTAGCTGATGATGCTACCTCTCGTTCAGAGACACTGCTCACTCCATCTGACGTCGTATGAATTCTGAAGTCTTTCTCTTCCATTATGCTTGATGTGCAAGTTAACTCTACACTAGCAGTCATGTGAGCAAGCAATCCAAGATCATCACTGACACCAAGATGTACTTGGGTATCTTGAATATTTGGGATGATATGATTGCTAGAAAGTTCTGGAAGTAATTTCTCTTCCTGTTTGGGTATTTTATCAAAGAGGAAGGATGAGCTGCTGTTCGGAAGCTCCTCCTTCTCATCGGCTAGTGTGATCAATGGGCCGTTGTCTTTCTCTTCATTTTTCTTAATGATACCCACACTTCCATGCACGTTGTTCTGGAGTTTCTCCACAGCAGCACTGTACACATTATCCAACAAGGCCTCCACTTCCACGAGGGCACCATTCTCTCCACCCACCAATGTCTCTGGGGACAAATCCATATCATCAAGCTTTACTTCAGTTGCTTCCACTTTCTCTGCTTTTATGTCAACTAGAAGATCATGCACTTCTACGTGGACTCCACTGCCAGGCCTATCTGAACTTCCAAGAATATCATCTGATACTTTGGTTGACATGAGCAAGTCTCTTGTATCTGTGCTGACCGGGTAGTCTGTCTCACTCTCTGGGCTCTGGCTTTGGGAAAGGTCTTCTATCTCTCGGATTTCCATTCCTCCTTTTGCTCCTGCTGTCTGTGATGAAAGACCAGAGATGGTGCTCACATTTCCTTTCTTTCCCTTCTTAATGTTCTCCTCCTCTTGTCGTTGATACTCTTCATACATTTTGGCCAGGTATTCTTTGTGTGCTTCATAAGTAACCTAGGAAATATGTGAAGAGAATACTGAGGTATCATGTATATGTCAATAGAAAGGCAGAAACAAGAGCAATAAAATTACCATAACATAAGCTAAATGGTACTAGAAATTTTAAGATTTAGTTTTATTAAATAATTTAAGGCTTAGTTCTATTATGTAATTGGAAGCAATGATGTAATACAGTAATACATTATTTTAATCTTGACTTGTCTCTAACCATATGTGTAAATGCAATATCAAGGCTCATTTGAATAGATTAAGTATTCCAACCTTAACCAATGTCATATGATATCTAATCTGTGAACACTGTTTAGGCTTAAGGACTAGTCAGATGATAATATTCAACATTAAAACTACTATTACTACAGCAGCTTTCACATAAGCTAATGCAGTATTTTCACTGATCCCAACCACTCCTGAAACCCTCAGATGGGCCTGTAAACCTAAGACATTTATAAGGCACAGCATCAGTCTTAAACGTAGGCAGATGACTGAATTAGCACAGCAGAATATGTTCTGTGCAAGAACTTGCAATGTCTTTTTCTTTGTTATATTAACACTGGTTACAGCAATGGCAAATACAAGGTGTGTGTAGGTGTATGTGTTACAAAATGCAGGGCTACAACAGGCATAAATTCTCCTAGATAGTTTTAACATTAAAAAATATTTCCTCATAGGCACATGAAATTAATTTATATTAGCCTAAATATTAACAAGGGGTTTTGGTTGACCTTTCTTTTAAAGAGTACCATTTTATGAAATCTGTTTCCTACAGAAAAATCTCCCCAATCACGGGGGCTGGCAACCTGTTACCCATGGCCATAATGTGCTTGTCATCTATTTTGATAAGTAAAAATTTTTTTTATGATACAACTATGTTAACTGATGTGCTTTTCCTCTCTGTCTGCTTTCAAACTACACAAGTAAGTTGAGCATCTTCATCAGAGGCAGACCAGAAAGCCTAAAATATATATTATTTGGTCTCTAAAATCATTTTTCTAATTCCTGTTTAAAATCACTACATGAGCTTTCTAAACCACAAAACTTAATTGCAACATAACCAATCACCCTAAGTTTGTATGTCCATGTTTCTTCTGTGATGCTACCGGTTTGAATTACTAGAACATAACGTGCACGTACATGGACTACTCTCCCTGCCAAAGATAACACTATTTAAAATGTAATGTGGAGAGATAGAACATAGAATTAAATGTTAAAACATGCTATATGTAGTGTTTGAATAAGAATGGTCCCCACGGGCACATATATTTGAATGCTTAGTCACCAAGGAGTATTTGAAACAGATTAAAGGGGTCAGGAGGTGTGGCCTTGTCCCCACAGCAGGCCCAATGCTTACTGACTATGGATCGGGTTGGAGCTCTCAGCAAGTAGAACAACTGCCCCAACACCTGCCTGCCTGCCTGCCTGCCACCATGCTCCCTTCCATGATGACAATGAACTCACCTCTGACACTGTAAGCCAGCCCACAATTAAATGCTTTCTTTTATAAGAGTTGCCTTGGTCATGGTGTCTCCTCATAGCAACAGAGCACTAACTACAACACAATTATTAAAGGTGCACGCCTTTAATCCCAATACGAGGAAGACAGAAGCAGAGAGACCTCTGTGAATTTGAAACCAGTCTTAAATGTTAGTGTACATAGCAAGTTCCAGCCAGCCAGAACCAAACAGACACTGAATCAAAGAAAACTATGTCTCTATCATTGTCATCGACACAGAGATGCCTTCCTCAATTACCTTTGGCACCTCATTTTTTAGGGCAGCATTTCTTACTGACCTAGCCTGAGAGCCCTGGGGATCTACCCATCTTGCTCTCCAGCACTTCGGGTGAATGAAGTGTGTGCAGCCATGATGGGGATCCAAATGCAAGTCCTTATGCTTGTATGCAAAGCACTTTATCCACCAACCAAGCGCTTTTGAATGTATTTATTATTCATTTTAGAATGAAAAGAAAACTGATTATCTCAAAAACATCTTTAAAAGTACAATTCACCTACTATTTCATAAAATATACTTGTAAGAATTGAGTATGGTTTAGGTAAAAAACAACTGGCTCTCATGCCAGCTACAAACATATATGTAAAATTCCAAATCGACAGGACATGAGATGGATCGTTAGGGAGAGGCGTCTGCCTCCCAGCTTAAAGACCTGAGTTCAATCCTGGAACCTATAAGTGAACCAAATCCTGAAAACTATCTTCTGGCTTCCACAGACTCAGCAAGTGCACGCATTCATTCACACACTTACACACGACCACCCCCCTTCACAGATTAAATTTAATTTTAAGTGTTATTAAAACAAAATTCCCAATTTTATGAGTTAAATGATCTTAGACCACCTTCAGGTCTCACCAAAGGACAGAAAAAATACAAAGTCAAAATCAAGATAGAGGAATGGGCCTTTACTGAGAATGTCCACCAGGTGGCACCAGATGAGAGTTTATAGCTATGTACTCCATGGCTGAAACTTCCTGTTACCTTGGAATGGGCTATTGAGAGCGTGTCCACCCAGACTCTCCAGCCTCCCCATTCATATTTTATTGCATGATACAAAAGAATCCGGAAAATGTTGTAGACCATCTCAGTAATCTTCTGTTCCTCAGAACTTTTTGGATTTATATAGCCAAGAGAAAACATCCAATCTTGCCACACTGAACATTGCAGTAAGCATCTAAGAAAAAAAAAAAAAAGTTCATTAAAAATGTCAAAATTATAATTTACTACTTTAAAAGTTAAATAAAGTGATGAAAATATAACCTGAGTACACAATTATTCTCTGCATTCTGTATTCTGTAACCTCTATTGATTTCTTTCTTTCTTAGAAAATCTGACTTATAAATCAAAATCCCTTCCTAACTCTCCTGGTCAGTTTTTGTTTCTAAATCTTCTCAGCACTAATGCACTCACAATGCACTCCACTGGCTCTATAGTCATCCCCAAGCCAACTGCACTAGTGTGGGCGCCACAATGTTTCACACACAATCTGAAAACTGTGTTGGAAACTTAGGAAATGACAACAGACACACATTCATGGACTCAGACTGTACATCATGTCTGAGCTAAGGAATCTTAAATGCATGGCAGGAAAACACGGGTGAGTATAGGCACACCCAACACAATGAGAATTAAAGGTACTGCTGCTGACGGACAGGTATGAGGCATCGTGACTACATTCTAAGCACAAAAGTGTTTATCTGTATATTCATATATATATTTAAATATATTAGGACAACTAAGTAAAAGCATATACAACTGATAAGTATGATGAAATAAATTACATCTAAGAAACGCATGCCTTTTAAAAATGATTTAAGAGAAAAGAACAAAATATTTGAACTTTTCATTCAAAAGTACCTGAAAATCAAGAATATAAAAAAATATTAAGCTAGAATAAAAATCAGACTGCTTACCTTCTATTTTCACGGCTGTTACTGAAAAGCTTAATCATGTCAGATAAAAACAACCGACGGACTTCCATCAATTCTGCACTTGGTGTCGAGTTCTTTAACAAAGTTGCCACCACTTTAAGAATCACTATATACAAACGAAATCTGAGTTAAAATTTAAACATATAACTGCAACATATCACACTCACTAATTTTCAACTCAATGCTTGGCTCCGACAGTGGAGTTCTAACTGTCATAAAACGGGGACAGCAGAAGGAGCACAGTTAGGAAAAGTTCGGGCTCGGTCCCACGCGTCACCGTATGACTACCACCCGACAGTAAAGAGCGGCATCTGCTTACTTGGGTTCTGAATTTTCACTGTAGAGTCTGGCTCTGGATGTGGTTTATGCACAACTTGAGTACAGACTTGCTCTGTCAAGATCTGAAAGATGAAGAATTTGAACTCTGTTTAGAGAAAAAAATAAAAACAACTGCATAATATAGCTTTAATAAAGAATCTATCAAAAATTTTGAATAATTTTAAATCAAGAAATATCTCTCACAAAAGAACTTTCTAAATTACATATATCCTTGAATTCTAAAGTCAATATACCTCAAATTTTACTCACTTTGTATAAAGACACCTTATCTATAGAAGGAAAGCATAATTAGCTAACATAAAATTTGAAATACGCTTTCAGTATGCACTTTAAAGACAGTCCTGTTTTGAATTATAAATATTTGATGATTTATGTCATGTTAATTTAAAAAATTAGTAACTGTTAACAAATTCATGCCGCATACAGAAAAGAAATCTAAAATTTATATTTCTAATTTGACTAGAATGTAGGCTTAAAACCATCAAGAAAAACCGGACATTTTGGGACATGTTGGTTATTGTGCATGCTTAGCACAAAGAGCTGACACTTATCAGGAGTCATTATGTGACAGAATGGATATAACTCGGTCACATATAGACAGTGAATGGATGTGGTTGCTCATGGAGCCTAAGTTTAACCATACGTGTCTCATTATTACATCTAGCTACCTGTCTGTCTGTCTGTCTGTGTGCACAGAGGTTCAAGAGAGATGACCTCCACTTAGAGCTGATGCTAAACTCTTAATACTCTTTTAAAACACAGTTCAACACAATCAATACAAAAAAGTGAGACAAAAAAAAAAAGATCAGTGTTAGTTTTGAGGCTGGCTATGCAGAACGCTAAGGTAAAAGCACACTGGAGAGAGTAAGTTTAGATCCAGGGAGGACGACTTCTGAGAAGAGAACCACAGCAGCATCCAGAAAGAAGAGAAGCACCTTCTTTCCTTTTTCCTCAGACTAAACAGAGGACAGGAAATTTACATAAATAAATGAGGTATATATATCAAAAATATATTGACTTGAAATAAGACACTGATCTATTATTACTTAAGTGATAAATACTGGATAGAATCACCTATACCCATTCTTAATATGAACAATGTTAAACTAAATACGGTCAGAATGCTTTCTTACTAGTGTACTCTAAACATGAATGACTACACTGAGCTGCCATGTGAGATAAAAAAACCTCTAGGGATAACATGTATCAAAAACAGTGCCTGGTATATACTAAAAAAGGGTTTCTATACCTATTTCCCCCCAAAACCCAAAATATAAGACTCCAGGTCATCGTTGTTATAAAGATGATGATGCTCAAAATAGATGCATACTTGCAGGGAAAACACCAGACCATGTTCCCCTCTGACAGAGTTTTCAAACCTTTCTCAAGCACAAGAGAATAAGTCACATTTTACAGGAAACAGAATGTGCTGCAAAGCACCACTGATTTTTCTGTTGTCTATGTTCAGCATTGCTCTCTCATGTGACACTGAGGACAGTCATGATAGTACATATCCGTAAGTCTACTATAAAGATGGCAGGGTTCCTGTGTGAAAGCACTTTCATGACTGTAACATATTCAAGTATGAAAGTTATATTTGTCAACAAGTTATACAAATATATTTAGGAACTGACTCCAGCATGTATTTGTTAAGAAGCAGTTATGTGCCCACACACTGCTTAATGTTTGGAGTTGGAAACAGTTGTTAAGTGGAGCTACATTTCTAGCATCAATTTACTTAATTAATGTTCTAGAGGCAGGCATAAATGCATGCCTCTATTAAGCAATAAAACATAGTAAACTGTCATTAAGAACCTACGAGAGATTTTAAAAGAGGGAAGTAAACAATGTGTATAGAGAGAGATGAATATAGGTATAAACCTTTTAATAGAAGTTTAAGATTCAAAGTGGTCCCTGAAGATTCTATTGACTTTATATGAGGCATACAGAAGTAGATGGAGGAGCCCCCATGAATTCTATATGCATTCAACATTTTCAATAGAGCTACATGTGACAGATGGCAGTTGTGCTGGAAAGAGAAGGGAAAGACTGAACTCTAAGCACAAGGTAACTTTATAAATCTGGTGTTTGTTTAATAGATATGCATAAGAGTACAGTGTTAAACATTAAACTTTATGTTATTTCATAATTATCTCGTATTCCTTGTTTTATTAGAAGATGTTAGTCTAACGTGCTAGTTATGAAAGCTTCCTTGTGGCTTACTGACTCCCAGTGCTCACTGGAGACAATATCTTTGTCATTTTGTTGATGCTGTTTGGTTTTAGAAGAAGTAAGATACTTTCACTGCCTCATAACGTGTATGATGTTGACTAGAACACTTGTACAACAGCATTAGGGTTGTTCTGAGGACAATTAACCACACTGACCACAAGAGAGCATGCATAGGTGTTTTTTTGAACCTGCTCAAAAACCCATGGCAAGGGAGTTCATGGGCCCTAGGAGATTATTTAATTCTGCTGATTAACTAAATTGACATAGCATTCAACTGCCCATTAAATTATGTTTGTATCTATAGGCCATTAACACTCTCAGCTTTAATCAGAGAGTGAATGATAGTAAATACAGAGACTCACTGATATTCAAGGTGCTGAGAATAGGAGACAGACAAGTAGAAAAAACCTAAACAAGACATTCACAGCCTCTTCTCCAAGGCTCATGAAACATTGTGGCAGAGGAAACTGAAAGAATTTAAGAGTCAGAATGTAGGGGAAAAGGTTGAGAAATTCAACCTTTTAGGCAATGTACATTCATTGCAATCAAGAGCTTCCAACAACTACGGGTGACTGTACTTGGGCTGCAGAGGGAAGCATCAACAGTCAGGCAAGGATGGAGCAAGTACTCAGGGGCTGCTCACTAAGGAACTACTTCCTTCTGTAGTAGTTTAAATAAGAGTGGCTGCCACGGGTTCACATGTTTAAATACTTGGTCAGTAGTTGGTGACAGTGTGGGAAGAATTAGGAGGTGTGGTCTTGTTAGAGGAGGTGTGGTCTTGTTAGAGGAGGTGTGTGAATGGAAGTGGGCTTTCAAGTTTCAAAACCTTATGCCATTCCCAGTGGGCTGTTTTCCTCCTACTTGTGGATAGGTATGTAAGTTCTTAGCTACTGGTCCAGCACTATGCCCACCTTCATGCCTGATGCCACGGGGCACCATGATGGCCATGGACTCGCCCTCTGAAACTGTAAGCCTCCAATAAACTCTTTCTTCTATAAGTTGCCTTAGTCATGAAAAATACCTGCTGTTATATTCAGTGAAGAGGGGTGTGTGTGTGGGTGCGTGCGTGCGTGTGACTGCCTTCAGTTATGTCCCACCACTGTGGCCCCATAAGGCTCCAATAGAAAATCCTAATCCTGAGGTAACAAAGATGGCTCTCATAAATAAAATAAAATAAAATAAAATAAAAGCAAAAGTCACAAATCTTGGAAAAGAACAGGTAAGTAAAGGCAATGAAAAGGAAGGGTGAGAAGAGAATGGGAGAAGAGAGTAAACCAGAATTCATTATATACATGTAGGAAAATTCAAAGAGCTAAAGTAACAAAATAACACTTGGTTAAAAAAAGCCTGGTTTTATAGTTTAATAGTCACTGTTTCGTGTACAAATAAATTATCTCAAATCTGAGAGTTTTAAAGTCACCATGAAATAACTTTTATCCTAATAGAATTTTTGGAAAATTGACTTAAATATCACATAATATATATAACTGATTTAATTCTATCATGAGTTTAGCTTGTTTGAAACACCTGACAGCAGCCACAAATAATTCAATCTTCAAACCGTATGACCCAGAAACAGCAACTCATTCAAACACAACTGTACAATTCAACATGCTTCTTGGTAGTGCTGACTAAAACCACAGCAAATAGACTTAAAACTGCTAAGTAGGATCAGTAGGGCAAACCACCACCAGTCTTCCTAACTTTTAGTTTATTTACAGTAATTCCGTCTTTATAAATGAGTTTATTAAGCTCATTTCTATTCATTAGGTATATTAAAAATCATATACAGAACCTAACTGATGTTTTCATTCCCATTTCAGATCTCTGGATCATGAACACTGTCAGAGGATTCTAATAGTCAGTAACAGCTTGGATTTACTTAGTAAAGACTTAAACAGACCCAAACCTGAATACAGAAGAAAAACCTGTACACATGTTTGGTAAGATGCTGCTGTGTTCACCACTGAGCCATTCTATGGAAGTCTGACAGAAATATAAGTGTGCACATGAACATGGTATGTTCTAGTTTTAGGACTAGAGGAATTAACTTCTAAATTTTAAATATGTTACATTGCACCATTGCTTCCATGTAAAGATTCACTGACAATTATTGACCTTCGATTCTATTGTCAATAATAACTGAAAACAAGCAAAGGGACAGAAATACACATGAAGTAAGTGTGAAAAGCCCAGATAAGCATCATAAGCCAAAGCAACAAATAGGTTAGAAGATGAAGACACAAACAAAGTACATCAATATCAGACATCAGCATTCAGGGCCCAGAGTTGACACTGTAGCAAGGGGCAAGGGTCTGACTCAAAAGAGAACTTTCATGATTCAGATTGAAGGCAATTTTGCTATTTTTTCCTCTTAGGTACATGTGACCCACCTATTTCATGAGCATATGTTAGTGGTATTTCCTGGAACAAATTATTTAATCTGTGAGTCTCAGTATGTCTGTTTTAAGAGGCAATAAAAATATCAGTAACCATATGCTGGTTTTAAGACCTGAACGAATAGACACAAGGGATCATGTGCTAAAAAGAACCCAATTAAAGAAAGTTACTATTATGAAGAAATACAGTGTCAGGTACTATCTCAAAACACAAATGACAATACAAGGAAACAATCTCATCACATTGCTCAGTGCATTTCACTCAATGGGTTTTTATTCAATTCTGTATGTACAATTTAAAAACAGAAACTTTCATGAATCAAAACTGGTAGTTGATAGAGCCTACCAATCAAGCAATTTGTGCAATGACTAACAAAAGTTTGCATGTTAAATTCAGAAACAGTAAAACAAACAGATCAAGATCTTACTTCTCCATTTGCAAATGAGAGCAGGTGAGAAAAGCTATAGACCAAGGGTCAGCAGACTTCACTGTCATGCAGTCTTACAGGGATACAGTCCATCTGAGTCATACTATCCACTGCTCTTTCTGAAAATCATATAACCCATGAACCCTAAATATTTTTACTGTCTCATGACCAGAAATGGATATCTTTGCTACCTATAAATCAATATACTGTAATAAAAAGATACATTAGCAATATGTATTACTAAACATTTAAAAGGCCTGAGGGCTATGTAAGATGATACTCTATAAAAATTGCATTGTGAGAGAGAATCTTTATACTTTTGAGTAGTAATAGAGGCACAGGAGTACATGTTATTTTATGTGTTTATAATGAATGCATGTGAGCACTCTTCATAAATCACAATGAGTAAAACAATATTGTTTGATAACAGCAGAGAGGAAGTACATTTCTCTATTGCATTAGTGCAACGGTCAGCAAAACTTAGAATGATATGGGTGATGCTGTCATAACACCTACTTGCTAGGGTTACAAAATTACAAAGTCATTCAAAACTATATTCACATACATTTAGATTCCCAGACAATTCTATTTATGCACACTGAACACACTTAACTATTCCATTATAGAACCATGCAAAACCTGGAATGAAACCAAATAGGGACCACAGTTTACATGAAAAAGAGAATCATAACTTGCCCCATATTATTTTGAAATCTACAAAAATATCTACAGTGATAATATAGTGTCATTTCTATTTCCCAAAAGCTGTTTTTCTCAGCTTAATAATGTTGATAAGTATTTTGGCATAACTACAGACAGCTTCCATGTAACAGACACAAGTCCTGCCATCTACATCTATAACAAAGAATCCACAATCCATTGTCTTTGAAAATTGTGACTTTAGAAATAATGTTTTTCTATTTGGAAATGACAGGCACACACTATTATTTTAAAAGGAAATAAATTAAAGTAAGATTTATTAAGTCATGTGTCATGTGAATACCTGTGAAGTTACTGCAGTACAGTATACCAGGCAGTAGCGCAAAGTCTGCTGCAGGGAGTGTCAAAACCAATCAGCATCCAGCCAGTAAAACTATGTGAACCCTGAAATTTGCATCTCATCTAAATTTTACATGTCACATAATAGTTTGATTTTGACTATTTTCAACAAAAATAATAATAATAATGCCCTTCACTTATTTGTATTTGCCAACACATTACAAATGCTCAGAAAGGATCAAAGACAAAGTTAAAAAAAAGTAGAATTAAGATTAATATACAGAAATTGTCTTGACATTTACTGCTTGTGTAAGGCAGTATATATGCAGATTACTTTGTGTGGCAATTTGAATGATTCCCATAAGCTATTATAGTTGCATGCTTAGTGCCCAGCTGGTAAATTGTTTAGAAAGATTGGGAGATGTGGCCTGGTTGGAGTAGGTGTGTCCTTGTTACGTAAGGTATGCCACTAGGGAAGGACACTGAGAAACTTCAAAAGCCACCAGGCAGTGTCACCCTCTCTGCCTGCAAGACTCTCAGCTACTGCTCTGGCACCTGCCAACATGTAGCCGAGCTCCTGATCATGATAATAGAGTAACCCCCTGAAACTCTAGGCAAGCCTCCAATTAAATGCTTTTTAAAAAAGAGTTGGTCATGGTGTCTCTTCCCAACAGAACAGTGACTATAAAGAGTGTACTGGCTAGTCTTGTGTGTCAACTTGACACAAGCTGAAGTTATCACAGAGAAAGGAGTTTCAGTTGAGAAAATGCCTTCATGAGATCCAGCGCTAAGGTCTTTTCTCAATTAGTGATCAAGGGGGGAGGGCCCCTTGTGGGTGGTGCCATCCCTGGGCTGGTAGTCTTGGGTTCTATAAGAGAGCAAGCTGAACAAGTCAGGGGAAGCAAGCCAGTAAGTAACATCCCTCCATGGCCCTGCATCTGCTCCTGCTCCTTGACCTGCTTGAGTTCCAGTCCTGACTTCCTTTTGTGATGAACAGCAGCATGGAAGTGTAAGCTGAATAAACCCTTTCCTCCGAAACTTGCATCTTGGTCATGATGTTTGTGCAGGAATAGAAACCCTGACTAAGACAATGAGATTTTAACAAAATTCAAGACATCACTTTTACAAACGGTTCTTACTTACACTTCATCCAGTGTCAACTCTGTCTTACGGTGGGTAATTACTGCATAGTAGAAGAGGAAAAAAGAATAGGATGTGGGGGTGTAAAGCTAATATTCCTACTATGTGTAAATATTGTCTGTGTGGGAAGACTGACATAAACAAGAAAATCAATACTCAGAAAAGTCCTCTGCGGAAGTTTTTCCAAAAGAAGGAAAAGATAAGCTATACATTTGTCTTAGTTGGGGTTTTTATTGTTGTAACAAAAACCATGACCAAATGCAACCTGGGGAAGAAAGTGTATATTTCATCTTACACCTCTCAGGTCACACTCCATCTGAGGGCAGTCAGGAGAGGAACTCAAGGCAGGAACTGAAGGAAGGATACAGAGGAAAGCTGCTTACTGGCTTGCTTCATGGCATGCTCAGCCTGCTTTGGTTTTACACAACGCAGGACTTTAGCCAGACTCTGGCTACTCTGTGGGTTCTTCTTTCTTCCACCCTTTCCTTCCACCCTCTCAACCTCAAACTCTAGACAGGAGAGAAAAAGAACAGAAAGGAACAGGGGCAATGTTACTGTTGGATTACTTCCTGCTGATTAGGAGTGTCAAGTTCCTTGGAGTAAGTTTGATCTTTGCTGTCAAGATATCTGATTTCTTCTTTTTTTCTTCTTTGTGCATGACTACTTAACAAACCATGACCAGTAACAACCAACAGCAACCAACCAACAACCCAACAGCCAACAGCCAACAGCCCACCATGATGCTCAGAAACCTAGCATTTATATACCCTCTGAAAAGTCCCCAGAATTCCAAACATTATACAATCACATAAACTATCTGCTGTTGCCAATATCATGCCCCTGCACCAAGCAAATCAGTGAGCTGCTGTGGGCAATCTGAAATAGCCCCATATCCTACACCTGGGATTAAAATGAGAACATATTCTTATAATATTTCTACATTTTTTAAAGAAACCAAATTTCCCACACTACCAGTACACAGAACTACCTGGCCATGGGGTGGCACTGCCCACAGTGGCCTAGAAACTTCCATATCAACCATTAATCAAGAGTGTTCCCACGCACAATCTTAGGCATTTTCTCAGTAAGAGTCCCTTTCCTAGTTATGTCTAGGTTTGTGTCAAGTTGACAAAAGCCAACCAGCACAGTATCCATCCTTATCTGTAGTGACTGGGATATTAACCGGTGATTCCCATAACATAAAAAAGAGGTTTCCAGTATATACATTAAGAATTGTTGTCAGTTTTGTTTGTTTTACTTTACCTCATAAAGTGTGTTGTATGTAGTGACAGTCACAGTGTTTGTATGCAGCATCAACCTTTCTCCAAGAAGAGTGAAGAGACTATGGGTATGCATAATTTCAACTTTTCGCCTGGAGAGAATGGAGATAAACCCTATCAGACACAGTGGAGTCTAAGACCATATGACTCTGCGCAAAACAAACAAAAACCCACACAAACAGATGCAGAATCATTCAATTAATTGTTTTACCAATCTCTACAAAAAGAAGTAACAGTTTATAACACATCTATCTGCTAATATCCTACACGTTTGTTTAAACAGTTCTCAAGGACATTCTCCATACAATTAAAATATGAGCCATATTCAGTTACATAACTATAGTAATGATTGGGCGTTACCATTTCCAGATTCTAGAAATCACCTAAAAGGTTTTTAGATTTTTAACCCTAACACACAGAACACACAATGCCAAGTCTATAATATGGTCTGTAACAAATCTTAACATAAAAACAATCAAAAAGAAGGTAAAAGTGAACACATGCACTGGATACTGAAGTCACAGAGAAAAGAATCATGCATCTCCTCAGTGCTTAGGTCTACAAGTGCCCAAATGTCAAAATAACACTGCTCTACTTTCTACCACTGACCTCGGTGTTTCCCTGCTGTGTTGGTATGAATGTAACACATCCCATGTAGGCTCTCCTATGTGAATACTCAGTCCCTCCCTGACATCACTGCTTCAAAAGATGACAGATGATATTTATGATATCTTCTTCCCAACCTTCAGAAGATAGTGCTGTCTCTGCCCCTCTCCTGCAACACTGGAGTTACACACATGTACTATCATGCCTTGTTTTTAAACAGGTGCTGCAAGTCCAGTCCCAAGTCCTCACGCCTGTAAGACAGGCGCATTACTGACTGAACTGCCTCCCCAGTCGAACAATTTTTTTTTTTTTTTTTAAAATAAGAGATTGTGTAACAGTAGGCAGCCAGAAAATGGTGTGTCTGTCAGTGATCCAGTGTCCTTGTGTTCAGGAGTAACTGATGACATAACCTTTGTTTCCGATTTCCATTACTGTGATCATAATCCTATTAGAGGGGCATATATTTCTAAATCTATAATTTTGTTTCTGCATTTTTCAGTATTTAAAAATGGTTCTGTATACTGTCTTCTTTCATAACTTTATGGGTTATATTAAGATTTCAAAGGTAATTTAAAGTTATTAAATGGTACTCCTAAAAACCAGTAAGTGACTAACTTTCATGTCAGTGTATTAACTTGATTATCTTTTCTCCTGCTCATATTCTATCGGGTTGGCCCTGATATCTATTAGCAACACTGCTGTATGTACACCTGTATACCTAAGTAATAGTCTCCTGCATTAAGAAGAGCACAGCCACACAGCGTAAGACTTTTTAAGACTTTGTTAAATTGTCTCCCAACACCAGTACACCAGTACATTATTATTATAATTATTATTTCCTCAATAACTGTAAAAGTTCCAATGATGCACATTCTTGCCGGCATCTATTAAGTCAAGCTTTTAAGTTGGTCACATTGAGTATTAAAGAAAACTTTTTACATTCCTCCAGTTTATTATTAAGTCTGGTTTCCTCTGCAATGACTTTTCCTTGTATATTTGTTTTCACAATTGCACAATCACAAATTTATATTTATAAATTCATGCTACCTATATAAAATATGTATCTTTAGCCTTCATTCTGAGTCTTCTTTTAAAAAATTATGGTATCATATTAAGCACCTTTATTTCAATCACCAAATGTATTTATTTGACTGGATGGTTTAGATTTGAATATTAAACTGTAATTTCTAAGAGTTTTAAACTTTCTTTTCATTTTTTTTTTTACTAACTCTACTGTCATAATACATACACTATCAAATTCGCTTTGCAAGTATAGAATGGAATGAGTGTTCTAAACAACTCCGTAGTGTCTTATGACTATCCCCACAGCGCAGTTTTAAAGCATGTTCATCATTGTGAGAGTTCTTTTGGTTCCATTTACACTCAATTACCATTCCCACTGCTAGTCCCAAGCAAGCATCAATCTTCACTGCAGACATTCCACAAGAGATGAACCCGAAACTGTGTAGCTTTTTGCATATGTATTTTCCTGAGGATCGCATTTAGGGGTCCCATTATGGTATACCATGAAGTAGCTTGTGTGTGAACTCGCATATATTTAATCTCCAGCTGACAGACTTTGGATTGCTTCCATTACTTAGCCATAACTAATGGTATTAGGAACACTCAAGGCAGTGATATGCAGAACATGTTCTTCCTCTGCGGAGGTAGACATCTAAGTATGGAAATACCAGGCTGACGGCTAGGTTACTCTTCTCCTTAAGAACTACAAAAATTTAGAACATGGCCGGAGAATTTCCCTTACAATAGGAATCCATAAGAACTCAATTGTTATCTTATGTTCTGGTTTTATTTTCACATGGTCCAATTTTCTTGTGATATGCTTTTAGGCCACAGGACATTAATAAGGTTCGCTCTTCAAGTATCTCGCAAGTTTCGCAATCTAAGTTTCTGTTGCTGATAATCTGATTAAATTCTATTTTCGCCACAGACATAGTTTGTTTAATCTAAGACTTTCTTAATACCTTTACAGTTTTACAGTCTAATATATGGCACACCCTAAAGCATGATGCATACCATAAATCATTATGCTGTGTTTAAGAGTGTTACATAGATACCAGGACACTACCCTCCAGGATGCCAGGCAGACATGACGAAATGGTATTTTCTGGAAGTATTAGCTATTGGAAGGAAAATCTTTTCATATATAATATATTTACATTTTTCCATTTTCTAGAAATTTAAATTATAATTTGAATATTTTTTTTACTTAAAAATCAATATAGGGACCACCTTTAGAAAAGAAACACATTAAACTATCATGGCAGTGGCAGTGTGCAGGCTGTATTTCCTGGAGAACTCATTGTTCTCTTTCAATTAACTCGTGTAATTGTGTACTTCATTTTAATAAATTTATTTTATTATATTCTTAAAATACAAAACATACCTATACTAGAATGAAGACATTAACTATATTACTTGAATTATGATCTTGTTCTATAATCTACTATTACTGAAATACTACTTTAGAAAGACACATTTATCATTTCTACATTTTTCCATAGTACACTATTAAATTTTCATATGCTAAAAATGAAATGCAAATCTCATGAAAATTTCAATAGTTATGTCTGTAATTCATTATGAAAATATCAACTTACTTATGACCTAAATGCTTCAAAAAATATCCCAGAACTTTCAGCGCTTGGACCCAGATACTTTCACTTTTAGAAGCCAATAATTTGTAGATCACCCTAAAAAAACAAATGATCTTATGAGCACCTAACTAATATTACAAATGAAACAGTACTTTACAAACACAAGTCTCAGTTTCCAGCGCACTGAACAACATTCCTGGATACATCTTTACGCCCTATCTCCACTTCTCACAGGACTTTACCACCTGAACATGTTGACTTTATCCCATTTGTGATTGCTAAGTGAAACAGGCAGACACCTACCTTCTTATTTCTCTGTTCTAAAAATTTAAAGATTATTGTTAATGTTAGAAAAAGACAAGATCACAACACAGAGATAATACATCAGGAGAAAACTTACATAAAAACCCATTGGTGAAAGCTATTATGGGATTAAGTATCAACAATCCTAACTTACCTCTTCAAGTTCACTGCATTCAGCAGAAACACTTGTTTCAGGCCTTACAGATACAAATATGTCTGTCCTATTATTAGCTGCACAGTTCAGGGTGCATTATCACCAGGGCTTCTTATGTGCAGCTAAAGAATAGTAAAACGGGGTGTGGAGATGTGCCTCAATGGTAAGCTTTGCCTCCCATGTGTAGCTGTGGCTTTGAGCCCCAGTGCCACAAGTAACACTAAATAACAAGAATTAAATAAAATATATTCTTTTTATTTTTTTTTGTTCATTCTGCCGAGAGGGAGAGAAAGAAAGAAAGAAAAAGAGAGAGAGAGAGAGAGAGAGAGAGAGAGAGAGAGAGAAAAGAAAAGAAAAGAAAAGAAAAGAAAAGAAAAGAAAAGAAAAGAAAAG
>JADRCH010000160.1:6129873-6154363 GCA_019843965.1 Rhynchomys soricoides
CCTCCCTGTGCAGTGGACCCCACAGTGCTCCCCCTCCCTGTGCAGTGGAACCCACATGAATGCTCTTCTCTCCGGGACTACTTTGTACTTAGAGCACTTGCAGAAGAATGCTTTTGTGTAATTAGAAGGCACGGCTATAATCTTAAAACACAAATACAAGAATAGGAAAATTAAACCAGTTTCTACCACACTCAGGCTAAACAACATATGTGAAATTAAAGTTCAAAGCACTCTAAGGTTCAAAGTACTTGGAGACACTGATGGGAGTCAGTCCCATTTTTAATATACGAAGGTATTTTCCAGAGCTCCCCATAAAAAGCAACTCAATCAAAATCAAGTGAATTAAAAATGGTTTTATTCCAAAGTATTTTAGCACTATAACATTCTTAATAGAGTTAATTTCCTTGTGTATATGGATATACACATGCCACAGAAGACAGGTCAGTGTACAATATGGAAGAGTCAGTTCTTTCCTCCCATCATGTAGAGCATGAAGATAGAATTCATGCCATCGGGTTTTAAGGCAAGTACCTGTGGCCACTGAGCTGCCTCACTGTCCCTATAATTTTTTTTTTAAAAAAAGCATATGCAAATTCTAAAATAATATTGTACCTCACAACAAATCAAAGAGCTAAAGGATAACTCTGTACTCATGCACATGTGTGCACTGTACTAGTACCCAGGATCTAGAACTACACACCTAGTACCCAGGATCTAAACACAGAAAAATGGAAATGAGGTCACAGAGCTGCTTACCTAATCCTTTGGGGGTAATGCCACTGCTGTCAGCAGGGTTAATAACCCAGTAGTAATATTTTAATGTGTGCATTAGCTGCAGTACTGTCCCAACTCTGCGTATGGTGGTATAGATGGTAGCAGTTCCAATAAACTCAGCAGACAAGTAGGTATACAGGGACAGTTGAACCTAATACATAATTAAAGCAAGATTAATGTGTTTATTGAATATAAATTCCATTTTAATTCAAATACAAATCAGCAAAGGACAAACTATTATAATTTATTTTGAGGTTTAAAATAACATTTCTTAATAATCACTTATATTTTGAAAAGTAATAATCAAAACACAAACATCCCAATAAAACTGATTTGAATAAAGATAACGCGCACGACCCAATTAGAAAAGAAGGCTCTATATCTAAGGATAATAGCACTGTCAACTATAAATAATTATTTTTTAATTAATTTAGGCGAATCTTATGAGAAATAAAATGATGAGGCAGTGGCTGGTGTCTAGGACAGCTCCTCAAGAAAGGATCTGACAGGAGATCCTGGAGCACATGCTTCTATAGAGGAACAGCTGTAGCCTATCAGAGACAATATGCACAACATATGCCAAAGGTTGTGTGACTTCACTTTCTTCACGTATTGCCACCATACAGAGTTATCATTTACACTCTGACCATGTGAATATACAAGCATGTTGATTAGAAGAGGAAACAATCATTAGCTGTGGATTTAAGGCATAAATAGTGAGATGAGCTATATGAAAATCAGGAACACTACTCACTCAGTTGTGTAAAAGATTTAAAAGCTGTAAAAGACAACCCCAAATCAATATACTCCCATACATATTTAAGTTAGGATAAGTTAGGAATAAATCAATTATCTGATATACTGCATTATGCAAATTGATTGAAAAATAATATGGCTTGAGTATATGCTTATTTAAAAATATTTATGTCATGATAAAACATCTAAGTTCAAACTGATAGCAATGTTCCAGTCTAAATGATCACAGTGTTCTGTTGTCTTTTCCTGGTTTTTCAATAATATACCAGAACATCTTTGTTGACAACGTATGAACCATACCTAATAACATTAAAAGTTAGTTCTACACTAGGTTTAATGTTTAACTGTAGTTTTATTTATTATGTTTACATATTCAAAATTTTATCTCTGACTTAGACTGACTAGAAGCAAAAAATGCTGAATGTTTTCTACTGGATACATTAAATCTAAAAACTACACACTGTATCATTAACTTTATTTTATAACATCAACCTAAAATTGAATGAATGAACCTGAAATACAGACCTTTGCAGGTGTGTGTATCCAGATGGCAGGATTGAATAAAATGTGATCACAAAGCTGCTTCAGCAGTGGTGCTCCATGAGATAAGCCATCGAGGTATTTTGCAAATGATAAAAACTGCTCCAAGACAGCTCTAGTTATGTGGACTCTTGATGACTAAAGACAGAAACAGAAATTCTATCTAGAAATGTCTGTGATATCAAATTATATAATGTTTATAGGAATAATTCAAATTGTCCCTAAAAGTTTAAATTAAAAGCAAAAAATCATATATTGTCTGTTAGTAAAAATATAGGTATATGAAATTTTATGATATTCCTTTGAGTGAAAACTTGTTATTTAAAGCCCGGTTTAATTTCAGATAATAAACTCTTTTCAATGTGAAGAAGTAAAGTAATTTATGAGTAAGAATCTCAAAAATAAAAAATGGCAAAGGATCTTACAATAATAATTCAAAACTTCAAGATAACAAGAAGTGCTTTCACTCAAAACTGTCCCACAACGAGGGCAGCAGAAGCTGCTGTGCTATTATTCCTTTAGGCCTTTACAACACCGACAAAGGCTGTCCCCTTGCCTCAGCACAAACCTGCCTGGCCTGTTATGGCCAGGCGGGGCCAGGGAAAGCAGACCTGCCTCTTCTAGACACAATGTTCTCATTTAACTTTCCGACCCGCAGACTACTGCAGAGACTTCTGCTCAAACATGACTTTCTTTGCCCTCGTTTTACTACAAATAAAATATCTCCCTCGGTAACACTCTGAACTTCTTCACGTAACATTGTTTTGATACACCACACCCCCATCACAAATGCTCAACTGTTAACAACAATGAATGACGTATCACTAAACACAAGAGACCTCAAACTCATGCCAATTCTTCAAAATTATAAAGTAGACATTATCCTGTTTGAAACCACTGAACATTCAAAATACAGCCTGTTCAAACTGAGATGTAAGTTATAATGTTCTTAAAAGTGCTCTTTTTTTAAAAAAATAACGCCGGGCCGTGGTGGCGCACTCCTTTAATCCCAGCACTCGGGAGGCAGAGGCAGGCATATTTCTGAATTCGAGGCCAGCCTGGTCTACAGAGTGAGTTCCAGGACGGCCAGGGCTACACAGAGAAACCCTGTCTCGAAAAACCATAATAATAATAAGCAGCAGCAGCAGCAGCAGCAGCAGTAGTAGCCAGGCTTAATAAAATTCATTAATATCACTGGTAACATTTTACTAAGCATTTTATTTTGCATTTGATTCTTATGTTGTATTAATTTCAGACAAAAAAATGTAGTAACATAGAAAACATATTGTTCTTCAGAAAAGCTTATAATCTAAACTCAAATGCTAAAAGCTTGCCACTGGCAGTAAGCATTCCAATCATATTCATCTGATAGTAATTGATAGTTTAGAGATAGGTTTGAAATTGCCACGAAAGGCATCCTCAAAAGCATCACGAGGGGCCACTACATTACTAAAGAAAAACATACACTTGTCTTTTATGCTCATTTATGCTACCAGAGAGTAGTTTTAGATCTATACTTGATCTTTAGGAACATTTTTTTCAAAACTATGTTTCATTGGCTACTTGAAGTTTTACCATGTGAACAATTAAATTTCTCTACAACAGCATGCAGTCTGCCTGTGAATGGTACTTAGTACAGTAATCTCAGATCATCTATTAATCCATGCACTTTTCTTTCCTTGGGAAAGAAAGCACACTATGTTATTGATCTTTTCCAGTCCCTCTGTAATTTCTTGGTAAATGCTTAACTACATTCATATTAAATTCAAAAAGGGAACAAGAACAGAAAAGATAAACTGGAGGATTAGAAAAGATAAAAAGACACCCATTCGTTCTTAAATTGTTTACATCGATTAAGTGCTTTAATTTTTCTATTTTGCAATTTGTTTTCACTTTAACAGGTGAAATAATCTTTTCTTTTAAATGAGATTTAGGGATAGAGATATAGCTCAGTGGTAGAGAGCTCCCATCACATGTGGGGAGCTTTCAGGAGATGTATACCTGGACAATTATTAGGAATAAATCTTAGGCACAATCATCAGAATGTCAACATCACAGAAATGTTAGCTTCTGGGTCTGAGCCACATGTCAGTAAAATGTCTTAATTTACTTATTTTGTTTTTGACAATTTCATATGTATTACAATGTGTTTTTGTCCTTGCCGCCCCTGTCACCATGTCTCATTCCTCTCCTTCTTACACAAGATCAGGTCAGACTGCTGTGAAACTGTCTTCTGGATAAGTATTACCTATCTACTCATGAACACAAACTTCTGAAGAATTGGTTGAAGCCAAGCGCTATGCATGCATATAGTCTCAGCTGAAAGCTAAGGAAAGAAGATAGTGGGCTTTGGAACAGCTTGGCAAGAGAAGTATCTCAAAAGGAAAGAAAGGAAAGGGGCTAAAGAGAGGGTTCACTTGTTGTTTATCTGCAGAACCCAGGGTCGATTCCCAGCACCTACATGGTAGCTCAAAATTGTTTGTAACTCCAGTTCCAAGGAATCTCTTCCTTCCTCTGTAGGCACCAGGAACACAACTGGTGTACACACACACACACACACACACACACACACACACACACACGCGCGCAAAGGATTCACATACGGAATGAATGAATGAATGAATGAACGAACGAACGAACGAAGGAATCTATTAAAAAAGAAAGGAGGAAAGGAAGGGAAAGGAAGAACAGGGGGAGCACTGTGTAACACACTAACTGTATAAATAAATTTACCTGGAAACAGAATATGAAATAGTAGAAAAATAATTACAGTGTCCACTTGAAAGTAACTAAACAGCAGATAGTAGCACTGGATGCTATAATGAAAAACTTAAGTTGAATTAAGGGATATGTGCCCAACAAGCACAAGATGTAATAGCTTAGCAAAATTGCTTGCTTTATTGCAAAAACTATTCAATACATAAAAACATGCATGATTATATGCTATATAACTATAGAAATTATTTAAATTGGTAAATAAGTATCAAGAAATAACCTTAATATCAACTTCACTTTTCCTGGATACCAAAATTGATACCCAGGGGGGCAGCACTAATTTCAGAAAGCCTGCGTCAAACCATAGCAGTCCAAAAAATACACATGCACAGAAAGGGAAAACCTAAGCTCACTGACCAAATAAGAGAACCATGGATGGATACCGAAAAGAAACTGTCTCTCTACCTGGACTTGAGGGTACAGAGCAAAATGCCCGACACACAACACAGAACAGCTGTAGAATAAACCAACCACACAGACAGGACAAAAGAAACACAGTTCCTAAGACTGGATACACTGTTTACATTGCTTTGTAACTTACTCACTCTGTTTGGGAAATTTTTTTGCCTGTTGGTTTTCAATTAAAAGTTTGACTAGTTTGATTCATCAGCAGGTAGTTAATGGACAAAAAGAAAAGGAGGCATGGACATTGTTGTACAAATCAACACACTACTACTTTATGGAAGACATGAATCCAGTCAAGTACGACATTCTTCTCTTTGACTTACACTAAATAATCATTCTTGTCACTCTCTAGGCCTAGCCAAATTCCCGAAACAATGACTGCAACTTACATTTTAAATAGCAAGACCTTAAATTCTTATTACTAACTCAAGTCGAGTGTGCCCTCAGCTTCCTGCCAAGATGAAGACTGACAGGTTATTATTATCTTCGGATGTGAAGTACTGTCCAGATTGGTATACTGAGAGCTCTGTCCCTAGCTGGGAGCACTATTAGAAAAGGTGATAGAAAATTCAAGAAGCACTATCTTAACTAGAAGTAGTGATCACTACAGATATGTCCTAGAAAGATGCAGAGGATTTACATGCATAAAGAAAAAAGTTAATAGAAGAGTTGAGCAAGGTATTGCAAAAGACCTCCATATGTATGCACATGTTTGCTGCTAAAAGAAAGGTAATAAAATAAAGGTAGGTAATAAAATGAAAACCAGGAGAGTGGTAAAATATGATGTCAGAAGTATGATATTAACAATGAAGGCAAATAAGGAGAAAGGTCCTCGACTGCAGTAGTGTGAGGATAAAGGATGGAATATGTAAAGAGCCATCACCCTTAAACAGCCTAGAGTACCTGAGAAAGGATTCTCGATGGATGGACTGCCCACATGAGACTTTGCTGTGGACATGCCCATGGGGGATTGTTTTGATTCTTAATTGATATGGGAGGGACCAGCCTACTGTGAGTGGCACCATTCCCTGAGCTGGTAATCCATGGCTATAAAAGAAAGCTAGCTTAGCATGAGTCTGCGCCATCCATCTAGCCACCTGGCACAGATTCCTCCACAGTTTCTGCTTCAAGTTCCTGTCTGAGTGCTTGCCCTGATTAGTTAGCTAGGTTGACAGGCATCAACCGGAATGCTAAAATAAACCCTTTTCTTCCCCAACTAGCTTTTGGTCACTATTTTATCACAGCAACAGATACCAAATTAGAAAATTAATTATAGGGGAAAAAGAATGATGTTGGGACTATGATGGTACCCACGGATGTAGTAAGCAGAATGAGGAGGAGGAATAGCAATTGGTTCTCCACATATTCTTAATGTTAAATATTTATTTACTGTATTTCTCTGTGTTTTGCTAACATACATATACATACATACATGCATACACACACACACACACACATACCAAGAGCATGTGCAGTGAACAGTGAAATCAGAGAGGGCTTTTGGGTCCCCTAGAACTGCAATTATGAAGTTATAGACTACAATGTGGGTACTGGGGACTGAACTTGGGTCTTCTACAAGAGCAACAAGATTTTTCAAACATTAACCCATCTCTCCAATCCCTGATTTTGGAAATATTCTGATGGTTAACACATAATTATCAAGTATTTAGAGTCAGTGTGAGAAAAAACCAAAGATTAATGTCTTAAGTTTAGCTAAATGGTAATGACACTAAGATGAAAAGAGAAATAGAATATTTGAGAGAAAACTCAGAAGTAATAATTTGGTTAATAAAAGTTGTAGATATCACTGGACATCCTAGTAGAACTGAAATGAAGGAGATATGAAAATAATTAGTATTTATAGTGAAAGTAACCATAATCTCATTGAATGAAGTATAGGAGAAAAGATTTTCAAGACCAGCTGACAGAAGGCAGTCTTCAGAAATACAGGAAGAAATAAAAGAAGGCAAGAACAGAAAATAAAGAAACTGACACAAAATTGAAGAAAGACACCACTGGAATGTAATGCTGTAGCTGGTGTCAGAGTGAAGAAAATCTAAATGGGAAAGCAACAAACAAGGTCAGAGGAGCAAAGGTTGAGATAATATGAATGCACATATGGTGATTATCAGAAAGCCTTGTTGGAGCAGGAACATATTTATGAGTAAATACAAGTTTTCTATTTGAAAATTAAAGAATATGGTTCATAAAGTAAGAAAAGAAAATTAGAACTTCTCATGATCAAATAAACCAAAATGTAAAAATCAATGATTACGACAAAGAAAATTTTAAAAATAAAAAGCTGTTTTGAAATTTTTGAAAAAAATTTTTTGAAAAATACTGTAAAATCTATTTCAATAGATTATATTTTAGATTATAATTATTAAATGTACTGTCATGAGATTAGTGATAAGAGGTATCCATTATTCAACTTCTCATCAACACTGTACCAGCTGTCTTACATAGGGACAGAAAGTGTCAAGAAAAACAGACAGTTATCAGAAAAAAAAGAAGTCATTAGTTTTAGATGATACTACTTCTACAAAGTTCGAGAGCAGCTACAAGCCTATATATAGTACATGAAGGAGGAGCAACAGGGATACAAAACGTTCTACACTAGCCATCAATAATTCTATTTCTATGTACATGAAAAGCCAAAAGCTAAAAACAAACAAAAACCAAGATAACTCTTAAAACATGAAATAACATGTTTGATAAAAAATGAATCCATCAAAAATCAGGTAAATTTTCTGTACTCAAAAAAGAAGACATCCTAGATAATTAAAAGGGTGAAACATGTAAACTGAAGGGCTTAATAAGAATGTGAAATCTTCTTATGGAAAACTGAGGAGTGAATGCATAGGAAAAGCAGCAAGGCAATCTTACAGAAGACAGATGATTGCATTATCCGCTATCAAGATGTACCAAAAAGCGATACAAAAAATCTTATAGTGCCTGGAAACAGAGAACAAAATCTTACTGTCATAAGGTTCAAGTTCAGCATCAAAGATGAGACTTCGGTGCAGCAGAAACTATCTTTTCAAACAAATGGATTAGCTACACACAAGGGAATACACTCAACAACGGGGCTCTATTCCAGTAAATCCACGGCAGACAAAGAGGTATACGGTGAGAATGCACTGAATGTACCTAATCTACTGGAACCTTAGCTCAGCGACATGGCACATTTGCTCACTGCAGGTTGTAGCTCATGTCGTGTCAACACAGCACCAGCACAGGGAATGCCTTTTTAAACTGAGTTTTCTTGAAACAGAATCTTACAGTGTTGCCCAGACTACTCTCGAACTTGGACCTGCCCTGCCTCAGTTTCCCTAGGCCTACAAGAGAATTTTTCTAAGATTTCTACTTTAATTCACAATTTCTTCACATCATGTCAATGCTTACACTCACAGCATAATATAAAATGTTCTTTAATTATCAAACAATATTACCACTGAACAATCATCAGTTTATCAGGAACTGAAGATAACTTAAGAAAATACGATTATTGATTGTCAACTATCCAGTGACAAAAGCTACCAACCTGTATCACTTACCTTTTCAAGTAAGTAGCCGATGACTAAAAAGCCTTTTCCACCCAGCATCTGTTCTTGCATGGCTACTGAACTTTTTAGTAGTTCAACCAGGAATGCCAAAAGAGTAGCACTGTGTGTAAAGTACAGATAATTTCATTTTGTAGTCATTCAATATTTATTATAAACATAGCATTCCACTTCAGTAATTTGTTTGCCAAACAATAACAACAAACAAATTAATCTCTATTTTATTTAAAATACTATCTGGCTTTTATCATATAGACATGTATCTTCCCACAAGCAAAAGAAGATACAATTAGTTTTATACAAGTTAAAAAACAATAAATTAAAAAATATGTATGTATAATTTATATTTTAGTTAAGCATAAAATGTTATCTATACACACATAAAAATGTATTTCCCTCTTTAAATCAAACTGACATAAGAAACATAACCACTATTCAATAATATATACAGTATCATGATGTATTTAAAAACAGGCTATCAAAAAATTTTAAATATGTACAGGACGTTGTTTGTGAAGAACATAGCTGTTTTTTAGCTACTGTTCATATGGTATAAAAATCAACCAAAGAAATGTCACATACCACATATGTCCACACATACCCTCAGAAAAGTATGTGAGAGCAAAGTAAAGAAATGACTCATGTATTATAGAAATGAGAAGTTGTTAAAATTAATTACATACTGTACACAAACACATAAAATCAGATTACAGTGGGTACCAGACAAAGTTAAGCACTTGGTATGTACACCGAATGAACAAATGAGGAAACAAAAGGAAATTGATTGCAATGAATTAGTCTTTGATAATGTATTTTTTCACAAGTTATATATTTTCAACCAGCACAGTGACACAAGAATGAAAATAATACACCCTCCATTATGTGTCCTTAATGCAATCACAATAAACTGCCTTATAGACTTTCTCATGAACTGAAATAATATCTATCTGAAATGTTTTATACCTTAAATTATCTATTTATACTAAACAGCAATAATCATTCTTGAAAGTATTTCAGAAAATTTGATGAGGAATGCTCAAAAATTATTGAAGAAACCTAGCTAACTGGATTTTCACTTACTTTAGCTCTACTGGTTTCAAAACGATTGATAACAGACTTCTCCAATAATTTGGAATATTTATTTATTTACTTGAAATCAAACATTTTCTCATGACAAGAACCAATAGCTAAATGATCATTACCATTATTATAAAAAATGATGACTGAACAAACATACTACCCAGAAATAAAGTACTTCACCACAGGAAATTAAAACTCAATCACATTAGCTAGCCCTACATACTTAAACCACACACAGAAAAATAAAAATAAATATTACCAATCAGCAATACTCTTTTAACTTTGTCCTTGAGTCAAAATTGTGTATTTTTAAGAAAAACACAACTAGCAAGAAATCCCTTGGGATTCTGTAAAGAAGTTATTAAGCAATCTAGTATATTTTAAGTGAGTTGAGTCAACAGTAAAGTCCACTTCACAAATACCTGCTTAAATCCTCTACTACATATAACACTGTGTTTAAATGTTCGAAAATAAAGAGAGCTACTGCATAGATATTCCACAATTTCCCACCTACACATGAATTAGGGGAGTGGGTTTGTAAGCATCAGAACTGTCAAAAGGGAAGAATCAAAGTCTGCCTCACAATGGTCCCTATGATACATTAAGAAAAAGCAGGAAGTATTCTCTGAGAAAAACACACACATGTGCAGAACCACAGAAAATTACCAGGATACTGTGGACTTTTATAAATCTTTTATATCACAAGACTATCCATTTGCAGTCATGTCATGTGTGAACTCAGACCTCTAAACACACTCCAATGCAAAAGCAGGATACATTTGGGATAATTCCGAAATCTGAACATAAGACCATGCTGTCCGTGAAACAATGATTCCACTCTGGTATTACTGGTGACAACAGAAAACTCAAATGTATTTACTCACCAAAGTGTTTTTAATTTATACCTAAGACCAAATGCAATAATAAAACCAAATCCTTTCAAAAAATCTTCAAAGTATGGTATTTTTTACATGGTGGACTTAATAGTAAATAGTTGGCCATCTTCGAAGAGGTACAATTTCAAACATAATTTAACAAACTTACCAGTAACTAAAATGCATCGGATTGCTGCAGGGCTCACAATAAACTTGCAAAATTCTTTGTACTGCCATACAAAATTTCTCTCCATTCTTGCCTATTTCCAACTCCCCTAGATACAAAGGCAAATATAAAGGATACTTCAGCCCATTCCTATATCTCCTGCATTCCACTCCCTGTCTAGAACATATCAGTTCATGTGTAGAGGGTCTAAACATATAGGCTAAGCCAAAAGGCAAGCAGCTCTATCAGCCAAAACTAACACAACACAGAACATGCCTGTGCACAGTATAGCCTCAGCCAGACACAGAAAGTCACAGGGTTCCTTGGCAGATGAGATGGTATTAATTATTATGCAGTGATATAAAATTGTTAACACTTCCAATTAAAAGTATTATTTTTTTTTTATAAGTAAGAAGTCTACGTTAGGAAGGACTGAGGATTTTAAGTCCTGTCTCCTTTGAAGAAAAATGACACTGATAGAACTATCTTGAGAAATTTTCCCTTGAAAACTTAATTATCATCTTCCAATTTTAATAAGCTTCTTGATTAAGTTAGCAAATAGCATTCACTTATCATTATTTATGAAGGCTAAAAGTCAAGGGGTAGAAGAGGTAGAATGACACCAATGACAGCTCAAGATATTTTTATGCCAGGGCCTGCTCACCATCTTAGTAGAGAAAAAATCAACTACCTTGATTAACATAGGAGAATATTTAGTTACTGTATATAATGATAATTTTGAATGAAAATACATAACTATATTTTCATTCCACTAAGATGTATGTGAATACAGATTGACTTAGTTCTACTGTCTTTTCCAATTAATGTTACAAAATAAGTAATGTACACTATTCCTTGGTAGAATTAAGAACGTTTTATTATCTTTGGGTACTTTTAGTATTCAAATACAAAAAATATTGCAAAGATGTGCCTCCTTATAAATTAAGTTAGGAGGAATGAATATGAACATTTCAAAGCAATCTCATATAAAATAAATTCTAAATATTTAATATTTATATTAAAACAAAAAAGATATCATTCTTTGGTTGGCTTTCAAAATAAACATCTTTTTATTAAGAAGAATGTAACTAACCTATGCAAAACTTAAAGATTTTTGCTGAGACCCAACACCTCTTCTCCCCCTTTAAGATGGTATATTTAATATTTTAAAACACTACCGACAATATGAGTGTCAAAATAAAGTCAGAAGTAGGTTAAGTCCCAAGTAAGATTTAAGATTTATCCTGAGGAGTAAAATCTTTTGAAATTCTGTTTTCATCTCTTTAAGCAGCCAAATATTAAAATATTTTAAAATCTTTCTAAGACTATTAAAATTACATAAAATACCTACTACAACATAAATTTCATACTATGCCTGTCACCCTAGTATATACAGACTTGTACTCTGCTACTTGGGAGGCCAAGCCAAGAGGATCACTGCGTGTGGGGTGTAAACAAAGTTCAATGATGACCCAAGAAACTTTGTGAGACACTATCACAAATGTAAAAGGAGGTTGTATTCCAGAGATATAAGTAAATGGAGAAATGCTTGCCGAGCATACATGAGGCCATGGTTCTAATTCCAAGCACCTAAAAATTGACTTTTAGTAAAAGAAACAATATATCAGAAGAGTTAAAACCCTTACACAGTTCAAAATGAAAAAGGTCTACACCAAATGTTTCTAAGTACAAGTACAGTTAGCAGTTTTTGAACATGGTGCTCCTAAAGACATCACTTCAAAGGCCATTGGGTATGCTAGGAAACACTGACAACTTCTTTAGTGCACAGGATGCCACCTTATTCAGTGTGCTCAGCTGCTTCACACCAAAGGAAACTACTTAAAGAAATGAGCAAATGCAGCACTGGTAAAAGAAAGGACAGACAGAAGAAGGTATGGTGGTACCACAGGGTATCCTTTGCCATGAAGTCTCTGCTCAGTATTTCAATGTTTTCCCGTGATTTAAACATGCAACTGCTACCACTGTTACACATACTTAGGAGCTTTTGCAGAGGCTTTCTAACACTCAAGCCACTAAGCATTTATATCTTCCTTTGTTATAGACTGTGACTTTATATTTCAACATCCTATGTTTGAAAAACTTATATCAAAAAAACTTCAAAGTCTAAAATTTTACTACTTAGATGTACCAATGAAATAAACAAAAATGTTAAACGTATACATTGCCTGGAGAGATGGCTCATCAGTGAAGAGCACTGGCTGCTCCAGCAGAAGACCAGGGTTTGGTTCCCAGCACCGATATGGTGGCTTATTTGTGTCTCCAGTTCCAGGGGATCTGGTACTCTCTTCTGGCCTCCATGGGCACCCACAAATTAAAATGTCCTTGTGCTCACCCTTCTGCTTTGGACTCACAGCACCTCAACATCTGTAATGTAGCAAGAATGCTTCTCTGTCACTACAACTCTGACTTTTTAAGAAAGTCATGTAAGTGAAGAATGTATGTGATCTTCCAAGGTTCTTTTCCAGACGTCTATGTATTACCCAAATTTGAGATTCATCCCAGTAAATACATATATTCTGATTATTTTTAATTGATAAATATTTCATGGTAGAAATTGAAGAGTCACTTTGGACATCCATCCATCTCAAGAGAGCACTAAGTTTCTAGTATGGCAGTGTGAATGACTATAAAGATATAGAGGAATGTTTGTTCACGAGCAGTCTGCACTCTTTTCTCATGAATAAAACCAAGGAGTAAGAAGCTCAATTATACATGCATATGGATGACTTTATACAGAAATGTAAAACTATATTCCAAAAATGGTGTACTATTTGGTGATGCCACTGATACTGAGCTCCAGTTACGTGGCACACCTTTACCAGCTTGGACAGCATACGCATTTAAAAACAAACACACCCTCTGGTCATTCCACTAAGTGCACAGTGCTATATCTGATAATAACAGTCACTATCAGCTAGTCATGTTGAAAACCTTGAGCTGCTCTGACATGAATGTTACTAATGTGTCTAGTAACACATCTTTATTGGATCGTTTTTATATTTGAGGGTTGACAATGCTTTATGTACACTTGAAATAAACCCTTCTTCAAATAAAAAATTGGCTATTATCTTTTTTTCAATCTGCAGCAGGCCTATGACCTACTTAACTTCAGTCCTTGGCCCCATAAACTCTGCGAAGCATGAGCTCAATCTTTTGGAGTAGATCCAAATCAGGAAGTGTTGGTTATTCACATCTGTGCCACCACTGAAGCAATGGCATATCTTGCCCGGTCAGGCAAATCTGGTAAGTTGCAGGGTTCACAGCTGGGTAAAACTCATTGTTACTTTTCTCCTCCAGTATCATAGAGAACACTTTTCAGCATTGTAAGAGACAGCTGACAAGTAGGGATAAAGCTTCTGAATGAGTACTAGCTTAAATTGTTCATGTATTACACCCCAAGTATATGGCATGTTCAGCAATAGGGTCCTATCAACAAGTTTTGGAAGGTAACCAAGAGCAATGACAATGACCTATATTGTTTGCAGGGTTATGAGAATCCACTGACCAACAACTCCAAAAGCGGTAATCCTTTCCTTGCACTAGGGTTTTTATTGGATAGTTATGGTGTCTGGAAGAGGCACTGTTCCCTATATGTATGCATTTTAGGAAGCTTTATAGAAGTCAGAAAGTAAAGCTTTTTCAAACTGGGACAGCCACTCTGGAAAAGAGCAAGGAGCCGCCTCAAAAACCAGTGGTAGACCCAGCACACTCTTCATCTATCCACCACTATGGTGCTTTGTATGAGACTGGCCCCCATAGGTTCATAATCTGAATGCTTAGTCATGAGAGTGGCACTGTCTGAAAGGATTAGAAGTATATAGCTTTGTTGGGTAACATGTGTCACTGGGGGTAGACTTCAAATGCTGGAGCCAGGCACAGTACCACTCCCTTCCTGCTGCATGCAGATCAGGGTATAGTACTCTCTGCTGTTTCTCCAGCACCATGTCTGCCTGCATGCGGCCATGCTCCCTGTCCTGATGATAATGCGCTAACTTTGTAAAACTTTAAGCCAGCCCTAATTAAATGCGTTCTTTTGTAAGAACTGCCATTGTCAGGGCATTTCTTCACAGCAATAGATCTCTAAGACAACTACCTTGGGCATATGTCAAAATGACACTATACACAACTACAGAGATGCTAGTTCATCTATGTTTACTGTTGCTCGATCACAATCGCTAGGAAATGAGTGGATAATGAAAATGCTGCACATTTCCACTGGAATATTAGTCAGCTGGCTAAGAAAAACAATGCTATGACATTTTCAGTAAGTGGATGGATCTGGAAAACATGATATTGAGTAAAGAAAACCAAATTCAGAAAGAAAAATGAGTGTTCTTTCTTATATGTGAAGGCTGGTTGATAGACACCTAGAGTATTTCCATCAACTAATGAATGAATAATAAAAATGTGCTGCATTACGATGCTAGTTATTACCAATTCTGATGTTAACTTCCTTCACCTTATATATGCAGACAACATTTCCAAGTTCCATTATACTTAGTCATCAACAAAACGAGAACATAAGTCTCTAGTGGGATACGGGTAAACAGTCTTTGTGTAATTCTCTAATCTCTTTCTTCTCCTAATAAAATAAATACTGGCTCCTCTAAAATATGAGAGTGAGACCTAAAACTCTAAATCCCTGAGTACACCATATTTTCCTATCTTATCATAAGCAAACCTTAGAAAAATCAAACACTCTACTTCAAAGTTTTGTCCCACTAGTCTCTCCGTATTTAATTCCAGTTCTTCTTTATCTGGACATTGTATGTTCCAGTACACTTGGCTCAAAAAACCAGGGCAACACCAAACTTGTCTTAGTTCTTACAACACATTGCAGAAGTTACTCATAATTTTTGATACCAAACACTTAAGAAACATACACACTGATTTGTGGAGGACAGAAAACTAGATTATTTTATTAATATGTACACTATTTTCATACTGACTTATGAGAACAATGTTCAATCAATACTATTTTCGCACAAGGTCCAAAACATCTTGTCTTCCTTCTCTAACTACTCTCAATAGGTATAGATACAAATTAGGAAGTGCAACTTAAGTACAAATCCCAAAAATCCTTCTAACGCCCAGCCAATATAAACTGATTTTCCTCTATGGATTACATTATCCTTACTCAAGTTACTCCAGCTGTGGAACAAAAACAAACAAACAAACAAATAAATCAAATCAAAACAAAGCCAAACATGACAACTTGATTAAAACAGTAAAGGCAGCACAAACAGCCTATTTCAAACACTCCATGCATCTTTATGTAAATAGACTAAAGTCTACAAGAGTCAAGTAGTTCTTATACGGGTCACCTGTTCTTACATGAAACAATCAAAAGTTTAATTTTGAGGAATCCGTCCAAGCTATGGAGCTGAGGCTGTCAGCATATACATTTTTCTTTACTTCTCATGAATGTCTAGATTTTGGCTGTAATACTAATGGATGTCACAACTCCTTCGAGGACTCCAAAGTCATTCCCAATTTTACAAAGTCAAGATTAACAAGAATTTGCACTTCTACTGAAATAAAAATCTCACTGTATGTTGCTCTGATGGCATGTTAATCAATTTACATAACTAACAGCTTCTTCCTCCTCTAATTGTTAAGAATATTTACTGTAGACTATAAGTCCCAAAGGCACATTTTGTTCTAGGCATTAATAGCTCCTGGTCCCAAATAGTTTTCTATAAAAAGAGTAACTGCACATTTTAGTGTTGTAACATGTAATGTTTCTGTTGTATGTAATGGAGTGATGTTTAAATTAGCTTAAGTTATCTTCATCCTCGTGTACCACTTACACTTACAGTAAGGACATCCAGGCCTACTCTCTTAGCTGTCCTGTCTAGAGTCATAGCACCATGCAATAGCACATCAGAGCCTCGCACCCCCATCAAGTTGTAACACAACTTGTACCTACTGACTCTGTTCTCACTGCTCTTTCCTAGTTTTAAGTTCTAAACTTTCCTTCTGTGAAACCAGGCACCAACTTTGGTAGAAATATTTTTAATTAATATTTATGTTTTGGTGTTCCTACAAACAAGGATTACCTCCAGCACTCCACCAACTGTTACTAATAGTTTTTAGATCCCTTTTATTTTATGCATGAGTTGGCACATAGAGAATTTCTCTTGAATCCCTTAGGCATGTCTGTGATTTCTGTTGTATTTTCCAGATATGCTACTGAGGCAAGCATGTTAAAAACAAACAAAATCATCCCATGCATTTCCTTGAAAACTGATCAACATTCACAATTAATTTCTTTCCGTGAAGAAACTGCTCAAAACACAACTTTTTAAATGATGCTTTGCATCTCTCCATCCACAAAAGCTGTTAATAAAAATTATCAATGCTCAGATTCTTAGGAACCTTGTCCATTAATGAAAGTGAGCTGCAAAAGAGATATCTAAAGTGAAACAAATGCAATGTTTTCATCAGACTATATTAAATATGTCAAAATAGAATTAAAAAAACAAACAAAAAAAATGTTAGGACAGATGTCCTAAACATTTGTGAGATAAAAAATTGACACAAAATAAACTTGTTATTATTCTATGAACTATTGAGGGCTAAACATAATACTTTTTTCTGTGTCCTTGGCAGCAATCTATCTGCAAGTCTGTTTTTTCATTTGCATTAAATTGTAGATTAACGGTGTCAAGACAGTCCTTTTAGAAGGACTCCTGCATAAATTCAGATGACTAGTGCCAGGATCGACACTCTAGCAGTGGATCCTCATGAAGGTTCTACTGTGAATTGAGGGTCTTATGTGCCCTATTCACAACCACACAAGAAGGCATGGTAGAATAACCAGGCAATACCTGGAACCACAAATCTGCACATGACCCTTATGCAAGACGTTGTTTTCACAGGAAATCATCAGTACGAACTTTATTCTTGGGTTTCTGATCACTGACTAGTCCTCTAGAAATCCTTGGATCCTCATATTTTATTCAACCTTGCCTGCACTGTATTAAAGTGGTAACTAGTAAACCTGGCTTTCAGAGTTAGAAAAGGCCCATGGCACATCTGCAACTGCTTGGAGCAAACTGTAACCTCAAAGAAGACAGCATCTCCAAACCTTTCCAGCAAGATTCTCTTCCACCTTCACCTTAATTATCTTTCAATTTCAGACTGAGTTACCATATAATAGTAAGAGATGAGATTTTGCTAATAACTTGTCCAGAAAGAAATTACTGTCTCTGCCAGCAGGTATGACCCCCATGGAAGCCCCTAAATGATACCCCAAAAAGTAATATCAAAGCAATCCTTCAAAGGCCTTTCATGCTTCTAAATGTTAAGTCATCAAGGGAGCAATTCTCAATGATGTTACCTGAAATTACATATATGATAAGATGAACATAGCACATTTGAATTTGAAAATAATCCATGTATATTTAATATTTAGTCTTAGGTATCTGACACTTGACTCTCAAAAACTTCATTTGAAATTGGCTTCTCTGGGTCAGGCAATCAAAAGGAAGTATTTATTGGTCTAAAAATTGCACTATACAGAGAGAAGTGCATATCAACAGATGATGAGTTTGCTGGCACATACTGAAAGACTACGGTACTAGCAAAGGGTATGTGCTACTGATGCTCCAAACTAAGATTCTAGTGATATTCAGTTCCTGAGTCTTCATGAAGAAAAAGTGAAAAGCAACCAAGTATTAAATGAGAAATTAAATAATTTATGGGGCCCCTCAAATCTATAAAGGATTTTAGGGAATATTTTAGAACAGGTTAATAATGACACAGTCTAGATAAATGTAACAAAAAAGATTGCTGGCCATCTATTATTTCTGTATGCTATACCTAAGTAGCTTCACTTCAAAGATAAGGTTTCCCCACCAATTCAGTAATTCTTTTAATAAAGGCAAACAGCAAACGTGACTATTAACTACAGCAATATGTTCTTCCATATATATACATACATACATATATATAATTAAATAAATTATTTCTCTAAATATTTAGCAAAGTATTTAAATAAAATTGCTAATTATATTTTGTATTTACAACAACAACCTCCACTAGGAGAAACCATCTTATACAAATACTGGTTTTACTTCTTTGGCTCAGCACACACAATCACAAGCTATGTTTTGGCTAATTGTGTTTAAAGCCCATGGTACAAATCTAACAATTTATGTATTGTAGTATATTTTCCTGAATTAAAAATCATTAAAAACATTATGTCACGTTTAAGAATACAGTAAAATAAGACTAAGGTAGTTACACAATGAAACATCTAAGTTTAAAGATAGTTTTGTTGCTTTATATATGACAGAGGAGCTAATTAATACTAATTATTGCTAAGGGAACATAAAAATCAACTTAATTTCAGTAATAATTTCACTAAGACAAGATAGAATGATTTAACACAGAAAGAAGAGAATTATTTAACTTTACTGAACAAACTAGCAAGTTCCAATTTTCGCCTTGTAAGAAGCCCTTGAAACACATGAGTACTGATGCAATGCTCTGTGAAATTCTCTAAGCGTGATGATGTGTTACATCCCATCATTCTTTGAGACATGCTACAGTTATAATTAAAGGTAGAAGATCACTTTATCTAGGAAAAACAGATCCACACAATTTCATTTAAATTATTCCTTGAAAGTAATTCTTAACTTATAAAATATTGTGGTTTAAGATACAGCTAAAAATGGGATTCTAGAAGCATTCATAGGGTTCTCCACATGGCTCTAAACTCAGAGCTTTGCAATAAGAACGCTTACATCCATCACTAACCTTGTATAGCCCTGTGAATGCTCACATCTTTCTCATCATCAGGAGATTAAGGTTAGGTCACATCATGAGTATAATATTGAAAATATTTTATTGGGCTATAGTTTACATGGATGGTAGTTTTTTTTTAGGTTGTACACAAAGAATGTATTGCTGGTATATTTGATTATTTGTTTTTGAAAAGTCTTCAGCAAACTGACAATGGAAGTGTCTCTCAGATGGAACACACACAACACAAGAATAAGTACTCAATGAATATCATATACAGCTACTATCAACTCATGACCAACCCTACACTCTGCAGTGAAAGAATACAGAATAAGTTGAAACCAAAAGAACATTTACCTATGCACCACATAATTTCTGATGAGAACTTCCAATGTACTTTTGCTTTATAAGAAAAAAATCAGCTTAAAGCATTGGGTTTAAAAAATGTTTACACTAAGTCACGATAAAGCAAGAATGTTTTAAATATATTGTCTAATATTTTAAACTGCTCATTCTTATTTCAAAGTGTCTAATTTTATCTGAACCAAGACAGGATAAAAAAATATTTGTATGATTTGTTTTCCATGAAAATGAATAATTACTCAAGGTAGTTAATAATTGTAAAACACAGAAAGCCCTATCAATACAGTACAGTGGTCTGATTTACTTACTGAAAACAGATGCCTGAACAACTACTACAACTACTGCAACAAGCTGCTTGACTCTGCTCAGTATTATCCATCCACTAATCTATTACGCAACAGCTCTGCAAGCTCATGAAGATCCTACCTATGTGCTTTCTTTAAAGCAAGCAAGACAAGTATTCCTGGAGATTAATGACTTCAGTAAAAGACAAATCCAATGGCCAATTTATGAAAACTAAACTTAAAATGTTCAGGTTCTGAAACTGGTAATTTTCATACTGTCATAATAACAGCAGAAAGTCAAAGTTCAAGTCCTATTTCAATACTTGAGTACTTATGTAACAAATAACATCATTAGTAGAAAAAAAGATCACATATAAGAACTATGTGCCTTTGGTACCTTATCTTATAAAGAAGGATGATGTACAGTGTTGAAAACAAAATCAAAGTATGAGGAAAAAACCTTGTAGAATCACTTAGTCCATTCACCATAATAACAAACCCAGAGGACACAAGTGATCTACCTACATATTTTTTATACTTATCTTGAGTAGCTCTAAGTTCCTTTTATTGCATGGCTACAGTGGTACAAATTGTGGTGTGAAAGCATTAATAACATACTATAAATTGCACTAATAATCAATATCAAGCTCAGGATTTAAATCCTAGACTGAGTTAACTGATAGGTCAGGATTGAGTAATAACATAATAATGCAACATTCAGGATAAAATAAAAACAGGAAATTCATCCTGTACAAATAAGTTATCCTACTAGACACCAGAAATCAACTTTACGCTCAGTGAGTGAGTTGAACTGTGCATCCGCCTACACTGAACACAAACTCAGGCCACAGAACTTAAAAAGTTTTATTACAAGGTAAACAAAACACTTCTGAGTGAAACATAGAAATCAGAGAAAAACTTTACTACAGATGAGCTCAATTTCTCTTAAAAGCCACTGGAAATGAAAAATTATTGCCGTATATTTATTAAACTTTTGCAAAAGTATACTGAATTTTCATTGGAAAATTAAAAAGCTTTATTTAGAGTGATTCTTATTTGAGACAAGTTAATACTGGCTAAAATAAGATAATACATCCTACTTTAAGATCCGAGTCATCTTTATGAGCAATAATCATAAAATGGGAAGTTCTATACACCCTCACATAGCTAAATATCTGTATTCATCAAGTGAGGAAGAAATCATGTGTAGCGAGTTGCTTTTAGCATCTTATGAATAAATGGTTCTCTTGCTGACACACTGTATTATATCCTGGTCCCTGTGAAGTGTGAACTTTAAAAGACTGGGCTGCTGACAGCACATGTTTACAAACAGCATGCCTTAGATATCAAGGACTTTGAAATATTTAATGAAGGAATAATAGGTAAGAATCCAAGGGAGCACACAATGGAATCCCACAGTGTCTTTGACACAGGTATGCACTGTTATTAAAAAGGACTACACTATTTTTCCTATGATGTGTTTTCTGTCAGTTATAAACTAAAAGCAAAATGCACATCTTTATAGTTGGAAAAAGTGAGAAGGATGCTGAAATAAAAGTACAAAATCTAAAACCAGAATACTGACTACTCTACTTTCATCTCCTTGATGAAATAAATAAAACTTAAATACTAAAATAAACATACACACTGAAATGACCTCTGAAGAAAAAAATTCCATAAATAGTTTAAAAGGCGCAACCAACCAAGCATTCTATGTGGATTAGCACTAAAATTTTATAAGAGCTATTAATAAAGCAATACAGTATTGTAATAATTTTATTTATAATACTCCAAACTATCATCTTTCTAAACCTTCACTTAAAAATACAATCTCTTCCAAATAATAAAATTATAAATTCCAAGTAATTCTTGAGGAGGACTGTTTAAATAGCAAGACATTTTCTCTGGTTTTTTTTCATAGCATTTACTTTAAGATATAGGACATAACGTATTACACTCCCTTAGATGATAAATAACAAAATAATTTTTATTCAAATTCAAGATCATAAAGCATGGGGGTTTTTTGTTTTTGTTTGTCTGTTTTCCCTAAACTGATCTATTTTACTGGATCAAAATAAGCAAGCATTCAGTGCAAAGTAACAGCCCAAAAGTATACCACCTCAGGTTTCATTTCACTTCAAAGCTCTTAACTTTCAAATCTCCAACCTGTATATTACATTGAAATAAAATGAAGGATAACCCATAGATGGGCATTGAATGTCATAAATATTAGATTTATATTTAAATATGTTACCTGAAATGAGTCTCAATACCAAAACAATAACACTACCAACACTAACACAGGAGTCTTCACAACCAGCTCAGCTCATCTGAGAAAACCATGCCTTATATTTTACTAGATCTTAAACTTTTCCCACAACTTCATTCACTAGTTTTCCATTTAATTAAAATGAAACAAACCATTAAAAAGCTAACTTGTATGTGTGTATATTCATGAAGCCTTTATTATTTTGGACTGAAAAATAATGTTTGTCTATATAACTCAAGCTTAAAATCCAAAGCAAAGAAGCTATATAATGCTAAAATGTATCATCAATACCTTAGAAAATACATGAAACAGAGCTTGATATATGAGGTATTTTTAATAAAATAAGGGAATAAGAAGTAAACATGAATTCAACCTCATAAAAGACATTTCACTTTTATCTGAACATGAACAAACTGCCATTTTTGTTCCCTCAAAAATGAAGTATATTTAAAGAAAAACTTGTTACTTAACACTGTTCTAACCTTAGATCATGGTGTTGCATTATAAAATGAGTAACTCTTCAAGCTACAAGCTGTATGGCTTATTGAATATACCTAACCTGAGTTGTTTAATATAATCTGGTAAGACTATGAGCATTTGCTATGGCTAAGCTGAACGTAAATAAGTCTTTTCCTAAGCTGTACATCATACTCACTTTATTACATCTAGAATTATTTCACTTTATATAAAAATGTTTTTATGATAATTTCTTTTTTATATTATGCATATATATGTCTGCCTCAGTTTTAAAAACATTCCTACTAGCACTCCAGAGAAGACCAAAACTGTAATATATTACATGGCATGGAATATGCCATGAAGAACCTAAGAGTGCAAACAGTAGGATATGATACAGCAAAGAAAACTTACCAGACAGTTGTTTCTACTTGACTGTCATTAAGCTGTCGATTGTCCAACTGGGCAAAAAGTGGGAAAAGTACTTGAATCCCTCCAATTGAATGAATTGCACTATGAATTGAATGTGTTACTATAGCTTTCACATCCTACAACAAAGACAAAAATATTTGTTAAACCTACATGGCAAGATTTTCATCACTATTTCTTACCCTAGGTAGAGTTATACGGTTAGTGTATTCTGATATTCTAAGAGTTCTCAAGCATGTAATTATTGACAGACATACATGTGTACAGTAAAATGAAGTATCTTTGACTAGTCACTTTAAAGTTAAGGCATCATCCTCATCTATGAAGTCATTCTAAGTTATTCTAGAAGAAAGTATTATTATTGGGTTTAAGGACATTCAAGTAATTTTCAAGTTGACAAATAAGACCTCAAATCAGTATACTTTTTATACCTAGCAACTTCATGTTCAGGAAGGCAACAGATTTTTTTTTCACAGGACATAGAAACACATGATAACAGATGGAGCAAGTTTCCAAGTAAGTGAAAAAGTTGAAGACAGAAACTTGATTTACAAATTTAAAAGCAAAAGCAGCAGTAGCAATTGAGGTGAGCAGTGCTTGCTGTGGGTCAGGAACACAGTCCGGGTGCTGGCAGCATGGGTACAGAGCCCTCACACCCACCTGGAGCATCAGTGCATGTGGGGAGTGCACAAAGATGGATGCATTTTCCTTTGGTGAGGACTCCAGGCAAAGCTGAGCATCAGTGGCCTTGGCGTTGTAGGAAAAGGCAATGCTACTCGCAAGCTTCCCGTCATACAGAACCTGTTTGTGATGTTCTGCCAAATGAATATCACTCTCAGATTTAAACTTGAAGGTACTCTGTAAAAAGGAAGCTTCGTTAATACTCTTTTTAAAGAATCTTTAAAGAATCTAAATCTTTACAACAGAGAAGCAATCACTACAGGAATGATCACTGTGTCCCCTCCAAGCACTAGCGCCACAGGAAT
>JADRCH010000160.1:6154556-6170595 GCA_019843965.1 Rhynchomys soricoides
GCACTAGCGCTACAGGAATGATCACTGTGTCCCCTCCAAGCACTAGCGCTACATACCAGTGTGGCATATTTTGCTACTCTCACTTCAGATCTGAGAGCTGTTTGATCCATGAACATGAAATCTTTTTTTAGAATAACTTAATTTTTACATTAACTCAAATACTTAAGAACACTGCAGACCAAGTATATCTGGCCAAATTCAGTTTTCTACCTCTGGCCTGACAACTCTCTGTAGTCTTTTTAACTCCAATCTGGATGTAAACCTCTAATTACCAGATGGAAATCAAAACAAAGGCAAAATGAGTAATTAATCACATGTATCCAAACTTATACATGGTACTTTTACATTAAAATGTTTAGTTATTTCAATATTAAAAATAACCAATGCTGCCCTATTTGGATCAGATATTTTACTCTACTTAAGTGAAATAAAGAACATTACTTCTCACCTCAAGGTTTGTAATTTTAATTACTTTTTTAAAGCTCACTGCTTCTCACTTCTCAAGATAAAAGTAACAGTTTCAAAATCTGCCATTTTAAAATTACAATTTTATTTTCTTCCCTATCATAGATTACAAAATAAAACTGCAACCAAAATTACTAAAAAAAATTAGTAAAATTATAATTTAGGCAGGTAGTGATGCTGCCAAAATAAAGCAGCAGCCTACAGAATGGTACAAGATTCCTAACGCCTCCACATCCGGTAGAGAAATAACATATAAAACTATATAAAAAGTCAATTAAATAGATATTAAAATGAAATAATTCAATTAAAAACTAGAATACAGATCTAAACCTAATTCTCAATAGTGGAAACTCACATGGCTGAGAAACATTCTACAAAATGTTCAACTTCTTAGCCAACAGGGAAATGCAAATCAAACCAACTCCGAAATTCCATATCACACCCACCAGAATGACAGCCTTAAGCTGACAAGGATGTGGAATAGGGGAAACACTTACCCATTGCTGGTGTGTGGGCAAACAAATAGAGTCACTATGGGAATTAGCGTGGTAGTTCCTCAGGAAGATGGGGGTGAACCTATCTTAAGATCTAGCTATACTGTTCTTGGGCATACACCCAAAAGATGCTTTATTCTGCCACAAGAACACTTGCTCAACCATGTGCACTGTTGGTCTACTCATGATATTCAGAAACTGAAAGCAACTTAGATGTCTTTCAACAGAAAAATGAATAAAGAAAATGTGATATATTTCTACAACAAGAGTGTTAATCAGCTGTTTTAAAAAATGACATCAGGAAATTTATAGACAAATAGATGAAATGAGAGAAAACCATACTGAATGAGATAACCCACACCCAGAAAGACAAATATTTTATTTTTATTCACTTAAATGTGGATACAAGCAGTTAAATAAATGATAACCAGTTTGTACAATTTGTAGATCCAGAGAGGTTAGGTATACTAGGGGAGCATAGACTTCCCTAGAAGGGAGAAGTTTATATGTCTTTATAGAGTTTATAGTTTACTGAGTTTATGGGTGGCCTTGGGTCAAAACAGAAAGGAACGGGAATAGGAAGATAAGGTGAGGAAGAGAAGGGGAATGAGGTTGAGGAAGGAAACAGAGAAAGGCAGCTAGAACTGAGGAGCTTTTGGGGGTGGTATGGAAACCTAGAAAAGTGGAAATTTCTTAAAATATATGAAGACAATCCTAATGAAGTCTCCAAGTAATGAGGGAGACAGAGTCCCAACTGGCCTTCACTTATCACCAAACAAAGCTTCCAGTACTGAACTGGGTTATATCCAGTTGAGTTGCCGCCTAAGGCTGTTGGCAAGATAAATAGGTTGCACTCCACAAACTGAGAGTAAGATCCCACTGTTATGGTAAACACCCACAGAACTCACTGAACATGGAGAGGTCAAACTGATGCCTACATAGACCCTTTGCTCCTCCACTTATTGTCTTTGATATGGGAACATACCCCACAGGCTAACAAAATAGAAACATAAACTCTAACCCAACCACAAAACATTTGATCTACAATCTAAATTGCCTAAAAATATGTTAGGGTAACAGTGGCACAAAGTTTGTGGGAGTAGCCAATCAATATCTGATTTGGCTGAAGGCCCACTCCACAAGATGAAACCAATACCCAACACTGTTTGGGTGACCAAGAACCAAAGATAATATAATTATAGCTCAGTGCTTTGCTCAGCTGCCATCGGAGAAGCATCCTCCTGTAGTAGATGGGAACAAACACAAAGACCCACAGCCAGATATGCCAAGAATGAGATCCCTTGGAACATATAACTCTAAATGGGATGTCTCTCAAAGAGGAGAGAACCCAAGAGTAGAAGAGGCAGGCAGAATTTAAGAGCCAAAGGAGGTAGAGGACACCAGGAGAACAAGGTTCTCTCAGTCAACTGAGCAATGCTCATATGAACTCACAAAGACTAAAGCAGCAAGCAAGCACAGGGCCTACAGGGGTGTGCATCAGTTTCTCTGTGCATATATTATAGCCTTTAATTTAGTGTTTTTATGGGACTCCTGAGTGTGTGGATGAGTGGGTCTCTGATTCTTGGGTACCTTTTCCTTCAGTTGGTTTGCCTTGACCAAGTTCTATGTAATGGTTTCGGATTTATCTTATTAAAAGATAAAACACAATATATTGTATGAGAAAAGAATATATTTTAAATAAAAATAAAAGAAAAAATTAAAATTTCTCTCTCAAGAACTTTCAAAGTAGATTTGTATTTTAAGAAATTTTCTAAATAAACGATGATAGGAATTTTGTAAAGTTAGAACTTAATTTCAGTCTCAAATTTCCTGGAAAAATACAAAAATATATCAAAATATAAGTAAATATATTATAGAAAATTTCTGCACAGACAACATACAATATGTATTGCTGCTATATATTATCATTCCTATGAGACCTCACATTGTCTATTAACATGCCACAATGAGAAGACCTGAAATAGAGCAGAGGCTTCCATTTCCAATGATGTCATATGTTTTATGCTGAATAACAGAAACATTCCTGGAGACTATAGGTAGTTAATAGAGGGTACAAACAAACTGAAAAAAACAGGTAAGTGGTGTAAGATCACATACATCTCTAGCATACTAAATTCAAAGTTGATTTCTTTCCAACAACTTAGATGCATCAAAGATCACTCTGAGAACCTGAACTCAAGTCAGGGGAAATAATATTTAATTAGTGCCTTCAGTTAGACAGCTTTCCAGTTCATAAATGCCAAGTGGAATTGTGGGAGCACTTTAAATGTTTTTATATCCACCTACTGCTTTATATGCTAAATTAGTGACGCTGTTGCTATGTTCTGGTAAATAACCATTCAAAAGGAAGAACTGGTATATGCCTCTTTGTGAACCCGCAGACACACTCTGACGCAGCACATTACATTATGTAAAACTTGCAGAATCTATATCCAAGAAAATAAATTACATCACACAGAAAGGATGAGTGAACAGAAGGACTTTCTTCTACAAAACCAGTTTACGTTTATTCATACACTCATGCACAAAAGATATGTGTTATATATAAACACACTATCATTCATCATGTAACATACATCATCAATCTTAATCAATTTTAAATTATATAATAGTCTTTCCATAAATAATATTGGCAGCTATCCTTAACTGAAATTGACTGTGACATGTTGAAAATACTTCCTCAGTAAATGACTTTACAGAAAGCATAAAAGACATCTAGCCACTTACACCTTCTCAATGACCCACAGGATCTTTAGCTTTAGTTTTCAATGATCAAATCACACATGACTTTAAAATCATGTCAGTATTGAATCCCATAACAAACCCAGAAAGCCCTGTTTTAATATGGAATATCGAAAGTATCCTGTCTGACTTTTCATGGACTTTGAAACATGAATCATCAGAGTGAGTGCATTCTTTTCAGCTGACCATGGCACACCATGGGCAACTCCAGTAGAGTTCTGAGTGTAGCTTACGACTAACCAGTACGCTCTAATCCACCATTACAGATCATCAAACTCATGATGACAATTTTAATTGTGAACTCTCCTTATATGTTAGTATAAATTCTTGCTGCAGAAATAAATCTTTGAAAGAAAATACTATTTTTATTTTTATAAAACTAGCCTTTATGTTTAATAATTATTGGTAATACATTCATTCATCAGTTAGAAATTAATCACTACAAATGAACCAATTTACAATTTTTTTTACTTATAAAACCTTGAGATCACATAAAATTTTTAGAATCAATTTATATATATATATGAATCATTTTACTAAAGAGAAGTATAAAGAACTAATATCTAAAACCTTGCAAATATAAAAAGGTATTACATTAAGTAGTTGGTGTGCTGGGTAAACACCTCAAATCCAAGTCCTTAGAACGACTGAGACAACAGGATCATAATGTTGAGGCCAGATGGTATAGAGGGGACATAACACTACACACAGGTAGCATGTATACCCAGATTATCTGTGAAACACCTGCGAATTAGGCAGTGCCTCATTTAGTAGAACCATAAATACCTAAATCAGATCACTTACATAATACAAATATGAGAAAATTTACTAAAAAGCTCTTCACTTAAAATGCTAAGTGTAACTGTACAAAAGGAGCAGCATGGTATTTTATAATACTTAACCTTCAGAAAGCATTAGTGGCATTAGTGAATATCGAGAATATAGACGTTTCATTAGTTTGCTTGCTCTGGAGACAAACTTGCCTCAAATGTGCAGCAATTCACCTGGCAGCCTCCTGAGCACTGCGTTTGGAGTTGTGAGCCACCATGCCTGGCCTGCCACACTTAAATAAAGGACAGTACATATTTCTCTCCCCATAACACATACTGAATGCTGCTCAAAGAATGGTGTCATGATTGTGCAGTATTCAGTGAGTATGTCCTGAGGCTATCTCTGTATTTCGCATTTTCCCATTTATAGCATCCTGAGCTATTAAAAAAAAATAACATAGAACCTAGAAGCTATATCTCTAACCTTATCTTGAAAAATATGTAATATACACATAATAATCAGCTCATTTCCTTGCTACAATTGTTTGATAATTCTATTGAGCAGGGTATGATCCAAATTAGTACTTTGATATTCAAAGCCTTCAACAACTTAAGCTTACCAAAAGCATCTCAAAGCTTCATTATAAAACAGATCTTAAGCCGGGCAGTGGTGGCACATGCCTTTAATCCCAGCACTTGAGAGGCAGAGACAGGCAGATTTCTGAGTTCGAGGCCAGCCTGGTCTACAGAGTGAGTTCCAGGACAGCCAGGACTACACAGAGAAACCCTGTCTCGAAAAACCAAATAAATAAATAAACAAATAAATAAATAAATAAATAAATCGGATCTTACAGCTACCATCAAATCATGCCGAATTATGAGTCTATCCATACATCTCCTGCACACCTTGGTTTCCATTCTGCAAACCACGTCCTCAAATGCTTCCTAAATTCTCTAGGCTAGAATTAATCATCCTAGCATAGAACTTGATCATATTTGCATAATACTGCCTTTCTAATACACATACCAACCTTTAATTATAAATGATTAAGGATCTAATTATATTCTCATAAAAGAGTATAAGTTTAATCATTTAAATTCCCAAAGCTTAGAATACTCCTTTGCAATTTTCAATATATTAATTTTTCAATTGAATGCCCTAGAATCAGCATTATCACCCTGAAACATATAAGATTATTTGAAAGAACAAAGATTATAGTTACAAACTTGACAAAATTGTCAAAATTGGTAAAAAACAATTTCAGTGAATGTTATGAAGTCAGTACTTTAACACAGCAGAAAATGACAAAATCAATAAAATGCAAAGATAATGATACATATCAATTACCTATTATGCCAAGTACTAGCTTCATGATCACTGTAACATTTCATAAATTCAAAAAAACAAAACAAAAGCGAGGACATCATTGATATAATGTCCAATAGACATGCCATTTAACACAATGACAATGTCACTATAAAAAGACTTTTCAAATATTTCATTTGCCAATATCAAGCAATTTCTGAAATGGATTCTTTGGCTATCTGCCTATAGTGCCCTGGGAGGATGGGTATTTCAGTAGACTGGAACTTTAAAAAGTCAGACTGGGGAATCATTCAGTATTCTAAAAAGGTGAGAGACATAAATTTCACAAGTTATGGAACAGAAAAAAGTGTGTATGTATTCAGAATGTATACATTACACACACATGTGTGTGTATAGATATAGACATGTATAGATATATATTCTTTCAATGTACACATATCCAGATAAAAGCTCCCCAATTTCTTTCCCAAGTAATCTTATTCACTTTTTGCAGTAAATATAGAATGTATGAGGTTGTGGACATAAATCTACTCTCACTGGATCAAAACTCCAAAATCCCCAACGAACAGCCAATCTCCTGGTATCTTTAGTCTACCAGTGATAATAGCTGCTTTGTCTTAGGACTCATGGAGTTACACCCTAATTATCTCTACAAAGAATCCTCAAAAAAGCCTCTCCTGGCTCATCAGACAACTCTTCCACAGCACCCTGTTTTGACAAGTCCCAGCTATGTTGAGTGGTTGTCTTGAATTCTGACCAACCTAGAAGGTCAGGTATCCATCCCCTGTGCTTCACTAAAAATACTGGATTTTCAGAATCTTTATGACATATGTATAATAAACTGATTCTATACTACACAGTTATACCTAAGTTTCATTTCATATGTAATACACAGTCAAGATGTATAACAAAGGTTTGTACTCACAGAGATTTTAGTTAACTTCTTCTACATAATTTCCATTAATACCTTCAGAGTATGCCCTGGCTGCAGGTTACTGAAGCCAGAAAAGTAAAAAACACAGATATGGGGCAGTATGACATGTCAATGATAACATACAAGGTAAATGGAGCAAATACATCAGCATTCAGAAGTTGTCAAGAGGAAAATGAGCCAAGATCCTACGATGCATTCTCAGTAGGAGCCACATTTTAAATCCGAAGAGAAACTAAAAGGCTTTACTCTGAATAGAAACAGAATTAAGAAACCTCCTACAGAATGAGAGAACATACTGGCAAACTATAATGCTGATTGAGAGTTGCATACCTAATATATAAAAAACACCAAAGTTAACAACAAAATACAATTAAAATAGCCTAATTAAAATTATGCAATAGACCCAAATAAGTATTTCTCACAAGAAGGCATGTACATGGCCACCTAATCTAATCTCAAAGGAAATACATATTAAAACCACAAGACAATACTACCTCACTCCAATAACAAAAAGATCAAAGAATAAAAACAAAATTACCCTATGGAGCAGCAATCCCACTACAGGGATACAAGCCCAGCGCCTTTCTCTTCCTATTCCAAGCCCCCCTGTAAAAGTTTGGAAAGCTACCTGGTAGGGCTAAGTAAGGTCAAAGCCCTCAGGAGTGGAGAGGGGAAGGCTGTTGTCTGCAGGAGAGGCAGCAGCCTCCTGATCTGCATGAGGACTGTTAAGACACAGAGTAGTTAAGTAGTTAAGACACAGAGTAGGGTGAAAAGGGTGGCCCTCTTACGCAAAAGGTAACAAGGTGAAGATGAGACTCCAGAAAGGGAAGGTAGACCTTGTACCCAAACAAAAGCAACGTAAGAAAGTGTTTACTCTGTCTTACGGATCCAGAGGGTTACTGTCCACACTGGTAGGGAAGGCACAGCAATGGGCAAGGGAGATAGGAGCAGGAAGCTTGCTCATCACATTTTATCCACACACAGGAGGCAGAGAGAAAGTGACAATCTTCCTTCAGCATCATTCTACCTCCTTCCTCAAAGTTCTAGACTCTCCCCAGCAGTGTGATTAATGGGGAACCCAGTGTTCAAGAACACAAGCCTATGGGCAGCATTGTTCATTCAAACTATCACAGACCCCAAGTAAAAGTTACCCAGAAATGAGAGGTCCTAGACTGGTGACCAAACTGAACTAGGGTGTTGACTAGACCCTCTCCAACATGGAGAAGGACAGAGAAGAGGCAATGCATCACACTATGAAGGCAAGGAGGTACCTTGTCTCCCTAGGAGAGCCTCTCAGTTCTGGATATCATCATTATCAATGATTAGCACCAACTTAAAAGATCAAGCATGAGAGAGTATGTGGAGTCTGGTGAACTAGCCACGTATATGAGTGGTGAAAAGGCTGCCCACATGGGCTGGCTTCCTTCCATGTGTCAAGAGGCAGGGCACGATGAGGGTAAAAAAAGCAGCAAACATGAATTTAGAATATAACTTGTCCAGCTAGTAAGATGGTTCGGTGGGTAAAGTCTACTACCACCAACTCTGAAGATCTAAGTTTGATCTCCAGACACACCCAGTGAAATGAAGAGAACTACTCCTGCAAGTTGTCCTCTCGCCTCCACACACGTAACTCGGCAAAATATGCACACACGCGTGCACACACACACTAAATATAATTGACTGTCACTTGTTGGCAGGAGAGCTGTCAGGCATGGATGACCAGAGCTGGAGGAAGGTGAAAAAGATAGGGGCATAGCCAAGCAAAGGATGACCAAGATAGGAACCACATAGGCCTATGGGAGGCAGCTAGAATGTATGTCAGATTTCCAAAGAAATCTGGGTAACAAGGCTGTTGTCACATCTGAAGGCAACCTTGGGGTCAGATGGATGAGAGAAGATATCTGTCTAAAAGGCTGGCCCGATGCAGCTGAAGAAGAGTTAAGAAGTATCCAGGAGGAAATAGGAAAAGGCTCAAAAAGTATGCCAGCCTGTGCCTTGAAAATATTCATATTGGTATTTTATGAAAATCTGAGAAACTATTCAGTCAGCAGGCTACGGATACTGTACAACATACATGCAACAAACTGGACTGTTTTCTTGCAAGGAACATTATGGGAAAAATTACATTCCTGATAATCAGACTTAATGAAACACAATAATTTGACAGAAGAGTGTTCAGAAGCCAGAGTGGATACAGCACTGGACATGGTATTTGGTGCTGATGGGATGAATCCCAATGATGGCTCCTGTAGCATTTATAGACGCTCCCTCGAAGTTCTTCTGGAGCTCTGGAAGGGACTGGTACACTTCCACAGCACCCCAGCTGCGTCCTGTGCTCCTCCTTTTTTCCCCCTTGGCCTTATGGCTAAGCACTTTGGCATGACTCCAGGCTCTTGGCCAGCTCCCAGTTGAACTGCATCAATATGAGCTGGTAGGCCACTTGATAATGGACCGTTTCTACTCCCCTTCCAGGATGAAGCACAGGTTGTCCATTTCCTCATACACCTGGTAGACATTGTCCAACTAACCTCTGGCTGACGTCCCAGTGGTAAAGTATGAGGAAATGCCAAGCCTGTCTTTCACATGGTCTTTTATTTCTGTTCCCTTGCCTCTTCTTCCTTCTCGGGCTTGGCACAGACCATATAATTGCTGGAGCCATCACACAGAAACTAAGCAAACCCGTCTTACAATTCCCTTACACACAAGAGCACTAAAAGCATATGCACAGCCCAAAGTGAACTCCATGTGCATCTCTTCAGGTGCCCATCTAGCGGCACTCCTCACAAGCTGCTATGCTCCTCAAACAGTGCTGTGCCTCAGCCCTCTCCAGCTCCTTCAACTGGAGATGGCATTGGGAATCATGCACTTACAGCAGCCCTAGACAAGCTGTGCCATCTCCATCTGAAACTGGTCCAAGTGCTCAACCCTCTTTCAATTGGTTTTCAGTGGAGTTACTAAGGTCTTTAGACCTATAACACCTAAAATATTTTTACATAACTACTTCAAATATACTTTTCTGTCACTTTGATTTATAGTTAATATGTCAGACATTCCAACACACAAAAGATCCTGGATAATTAAAGTAAATGTAGAGAAAAAGAATAATGTTCATACCTATATCAAGTTTTATCACAGAGTCACAATAAGAAAAATAGCATGAATTCTGTCACAAAAGCTGATAGTCCAACTACTATGGAAATCCATATGAGCGTTTCTTAGCGAATGAAAAACAGATTTATGCTATGATCCAGCTACATCACTCCTGAGTATTTTCCCAGAGAACTCCAAGTTAGCATATCACAGAGAAACAAAGATTATTATTTATTTATTAACTAAGAAAGATTATTGGTGTTCACTGCAGATCTAGTCACAATAGCTAAGTTATGGAACCAATGCAGGTATTCTACAAAAGGATAATGGACAGGAAAATGTGACACATATACATAATGGAATCCTTTATTTAGCCATAGAAAAGAATGAAATTGTATCATTGGCAGGAAAGTGATGCGACTACAGATATTAATAAATTTGAGACAGTTTCATAAAAATAAAAATAGTATGTTTGCTCTCATTTGTGATTTGTGCATTTTATAAAGATTAAGGAAGTCCTACTTGTGTGTGTGTGTGTGTGGCACAGAAGCAGAAGCAGAGCTGTTGTAGTGTATCCACCCCCTATGGACAGTGATGACATAGCTAAGCACAAAGACATAGCCTTAGTTACATACAACACTGTTCAAATGTTTTCCCACGATGACCATGTGGTTCTTAAATGTGAACCCTATAGGTGACAATGATGTATCACAATGGAATAAAGGCAAGAAAGCCCTCTTAGGGGTATAGGGCTAAGGTTGCAAAAGTAATGGGAATGGAAGGTACAGGCCTCACCACACAATGTGCTCTTGTGTGAGAGTGTTCATGTGCAACATAGTAGCATGAATGTTGAATAACTGTTACATCCTATACGTTCTGTTGAGTCTATCCACAGCTCTCCTGCAATCACACACTTTGTTCACTACCAAGAGACTGGGGTGAAGTATGTGAATGTTTCTCTCAGAATGTGGCTGGGTCTCGCTTACATGTTTTCTTTCTTTATATTATCTAAATTTTTAGTAAAAACCTGTTAATATCAAAGAGTTTTGAAGATACAAACCGTTGAGTAACAGGTGGACATTGTTTTTTGAACTGAGACAATTCCTTTGTACTCATGAATTTACAATCTCCATTTTAAAAGGCTCAGGTGTATAGAGACTTTTATAACTCAGTATGATACTTTCTTATTCCTTGCCCACAATTGGAGACATTTCTTGTATAAATGTCAGACTTTGGTGTAGGTACTCCACACCCTACTTGTAGAGAAATTCAGTGACTTAGGTTTTCTACTCATTTCTACCACTGTGTGTGTGTATGTATATATGTGTGTACACACACACATATATACATACACACATAAATTTCTAATTTGCAAAGCTGTTCAACACCATGCTGGCTCCTTTCTTAGAGGAAGAACTGCTTAATACTTAGAACCCACCCATTCCCTTATGTGCTACGAGAAAGTTCCTATTAATTCTGAAATTAACTTATAATAGTGATGCTGAACTTATGCTTACATTATTTATTAGCTTCTCACCTTCATTTATATTTTTGTTACTGTATTTAATATCATTTCATTAGTGCTTAAGAGAAGTTTCTTCAAAGTGTGGTAAGATGGTTCAGCACTGAAGAGCAGTTGTTTATAGGGTCCTAGTTTCAAGTCCCAGAACCCAAACAGCAGCTCAGAAACATCTGCATTCCACTTCTAAGGGACTCAATGCCCTCTTTAGGCCTCCTTGGGCACCAGGCACAGACATGGTATACATATGTGCATGGGGAGAGGGAGGGGGGAGGGGAGGGGGAGGGGGAGAGACAGGGAGAGGGAGAGGGAGACAGAGAGGGAGGGATTGATTTTATAAAGGGAAAGTTAACTTAAATATTTTATGGTCATGGCAAAGAAAGACAGAAGGCTATATACATATAAGCCAAAAATATTAAGATTCTCATGCAAAGTTAATACATGGCAGAGCAAGAATTCAAAGGGAAAGGGGGGGTATTTGCAAGTAAGTGGATGAAACTAGGAAAAAAAATCATCCAGAGTAAAGTGCTCCAGACAAAGAAGAAAGACAGTTTTGGTATGTATTTGGTTTTATATAGATATTAGCTGTTAAATCAATGATAACCAAGCTACAATCTGTAGAACTATAAAGGTGAGGTATAGCGTAAGGGACTAGGAAGGGGCAGATAAATCTTGTTAGGAAAAAGAAATACAATGAACAGTTATGGGTGGATTAGGGGTGGGGCTGGAAAAGGAAGATCAGTGGGAGAGGGAGGGGAATGGAGATGAGGAGGGATTATGTGAAGAGGCAGCTAAACTTAAGGCCACTTGAGGAGTAGTATGAAAGTCAAATGTAGTAGAAGCTTCCTAAAATATATACACACTTGACGGTGATCTACATAAAATCACCAAATAATGGGGGAGGCAGAATCCCAACTGGCAACTTCTGTCACCAAATGAAGCTTCTAGTACCAGGATTGGTTTACATCTAATTGAGTTGTTAGTCAATGGAGTTCTATGGAAATTCCCAAACAATACAGGCTGTTGCCAAAACTTTAGGCTACCCTTCCACAAACTAACATCAAGGCCCACTGCGGAAGCCAACACCCACACAAATCACTGCACATGGAGAAGGCGAGCTACTGCATCCATAGAGATTTCACCCCTGCCTTCTACCATCATTGGTACAAGAAGGAACACTGCATACTACCAAAAGATAAATGGAAATGCCAACCCATCTACAAAACCACGGATCAACAATGGTTTCCTGCCTGAGAGATATGCTGGGGCAATTGTCACAAAGCCTATGGGTGTAACCAAACAATATTTGACTTAACTTAAAGCCCGCTCTATCATTACAGAATCCATCATGTCCAACACTGCTGAGAATAAATAGACCAGAGTCCTAGGGGAAAGCCAAACAGTAATCTTCTTTTTAAAATTATCAATAAAATAACTGCTAATGGCATTCTGCTATACTTATAGACCAGGGCCTTGCTCAGCCACCATCAGAGAATTTTCCTCCTACAGAGGATGGAAAGAAATACAGAGACCCACAGCCAGGTATCATGCAGAGAGTGAGGGTCCGTAGAATGCTTATCCTAATTAGAGTGTCTCAGGCAAATCCCTCCCTCAGAGCCCAGGGGACCCGCAGAAGGGGAAGAGGAACGAGTACAAGACCCAGAGGGATGGAGGACACCAAGGAAACAAGGACCTTTCCATCAACATGATCAAAGCTCCTATGAACTCAAAAAGACTGAGGCAGCACGAATAGTGCCTGAACACCAGATTCTTCGTGCTTATACTATGGCTTCCAATTTAGTGGTTTTATGGGATTCCTTAGTACAGAAGCAAGTGGTTGTCTGAGACTTATGCCTTCTCATGGGCTCTTTTCCTTGTTTATTTGTCTTCTCCAAGTCTGATGTTAATTTTTGCTTTATCTTATTTCATTTTATTAGTATCTCTTAGAAGCCTGTTTTATAATGTGAGAAAGGGAGTGGATCTAGAAGGGAGAGGAGGTGGAGAGGAACTGGGAGGAGTAGAGGGACAGGAAACAGTATTCAGGATATACTAGGTGAGAAAGTAATTTATTTTCAATAAAAGGGAGGTGCAGGAGGGTGTTGTATAAGGGGAAAATAGCTATACTACAACCAGTTCATCTCTAGGCCCAGGAAGCAAATAAAACTATATGGATACAAGACAGCAACATGCAATGTCAGTCACTGTGACACAAAACAGACTGCGTAAGTATTTTGGTTATTAAAATCACTGGGAACACAAAGATCTTTTAAAAGAGAATTTTGTTATTTCTATGTCTAAACTAAAATAATAAAACAGAAATATGAATATAAAAAGGTTTTTTAAAATATTTTAATATTTAGTGTTACTTTTCCATAACAAACTTCCCATTATTTTAAACATTAAGCTTTAAAAAACGCAGCAGCAACACTTTAAATTACAGCATGTGCTCCTCGAACATTATCAACTTGGATGTGTTTGATTGTTCCTTTGTTTGTATTTTTTAGACAAGGTTTCTCTGTGTAGTACTGGCTGTACTAGAACTCACTCTATAGACCAGGCTTGCCTACACCTCAGAGATCCACCTGCCTCTGCTTCCAGAGCTCAGGGATTAAAGGCATAGACCACCAATGCCTGGCTCAACTTGGATTTGTACTGTATAATATTGTCTCACCTCCAAATAGTCTGAAAATGTACAATTCCAAATGTGATTTATATAATATACCCATATTTACCAAGTGTGTTCATAAAAAACTAATTCATAGGAGTCAATGCTGTAACTTGCCTAAAGGTATCTCTTTCAAAGCCAAATAGACATCAGAATAATATGGTAAGTCAGCATCAGTAGTTTTGGACATGAGCACCCTTATTACCTCATTCCTACCCACTGTAAGGGACAATTAAATGCAAATGCATAAAATGAGTAGCCTCGGTTGGACACAGCATCTGACAGTGCTTCCATCTCTAAATCCATAGCATCCCTTTCAACCAGCCATTTTATGAAAGATTTGTGTATTTGTGTATTTTATGTGTCTGAGTGCTCTACCTGCACGTACACCTGCATACCAGAAGAGGGCATCAGATACTGCTATAAATGACTGTGATCTGTTTACTGAGAATTGAGCACAGGACCTTTGAAGAACAGTGCCCTAACAGTTGAGCTCTGGACAAGTCACTTTTTATGATATGATAATATAATGTACATATTTCAAAATCTGAGACTTCAAATACCATTTTAATAAACTTTTTTTCAGAATTGATAACTAAAGGCATGTCTTAAATATTAGAACACCTTGCTAAAAAATAAAAAGTTCATGAAAAAATAATAATTAAAAAGAGAAGAGCAGATGAAACATCACAGTAAGTTTCAAAAAGTTGGGATGACAATTACCCACACTGAACAAGATTCTCACTAAATACAATAGTGTGAAAGCCAATTATACAAGCCCTTGCAGAGAACTTACAATAATGCAGTCATTCCTACCTTATAACCAGGTCCTAATTGATGAACTGCAAATATCTGTGCTGGGTTAAGAGCTTCACTGAACACATACACAGCCCCAAGCTGGCCACAGAATACCCTATTGGCATCAGCAGTTTCTGAAGATCCAAGAAAGCACTTGTCATAGCTCTATTTTTAAAAGTCACAAAAAATAAGTTATTATTTTGTAATGACAGAATATTTAAAAATGCATTTCTTCATTAACATAAATACTTAAGATACTAACAATAGTCAAAAATGCTATTTAAGATATTTTTCAAATGTTTCAGTAATAAAAGTAAATAAACAAGTTTTAAAGAAATAAAAGTCAATTAAACAGAAGAACACAACCATCCATCACACCCTCAGACTTGACCACTTTTTCAAATTGTAGCACTAACGACAAAGATTTTATAATTGTTTATAACTGAATTTTGTAATTCAAAAACAAATTAAAATTTGTTTACTGAAACAAAGCTAATTTTAAATTGCTAATAATTCACAACTGATCAAATTTACAGAGATTGAAGTAAATCAAAAGAATGACTTTGCCAAATCTTAACTATAAATCCATAGGAATATTTTTTTTAATTCTACTTCATTTCTCAACATGAATGAATATGCAACCCTCTTTTTCTGCACTAAGTAAGCAATGATGAAGAAAATCAGTTTGTTCTGAGTAGGGATTATATAAAAGCAAAAACAATGAGTCAATCTCCTGAGAATATCATTCATTTAAAGGATCTCCCATCTAGAAAGCCTGGCACACCTACATCCTTTCAACACCAGCCACTGAAGCCAAAGACAGTAGGCATTGCCCACTATCCTCTCTTGTCACCAAAGGATATCCCACAATTTAATTCGAATATGCACACTAATATTCAGCTATCAATCTAGACAGAGTCTCAGAGAAATCAATCAGTAATCAGATCTGTCAAATATGAGATCCCATTTGTGCTTCATGCAATAGTAACAATAACAACAACAACAACAATAATAATAATAATAATGTGAATGAAAGAGAAAAACAAGAACTTGTCATTAAACATGTAATGCAATTTACACTGTGGAAACTAAAAATTACTACTAGTGTTGAGTACAAGACCAGGCTTCTCTGTTTTTTGAAATACTATCACAGAAAATTTTAAATCTTCTCTCTCTCTCTCTCTCTCTCTCTCTCTCTCTCTCTCTCTCTCTCT
>JADRCH010000160.1:6173662-6341102 GCA_019843965.1 Rhynchomys soricoides
ATCTGATAGGATGTGCTCAGAAATGATCTGATAGGATGTGCTCAGAAGACGTAGGTAAAGGTCATTCATTCATCCAAAAAGCTCACGGAGACATTTTCAATTTATTTTGTAGTTACTAAAAAGCAAATCCTTAGCTTAAGCAAATGCATATCTTCAGGAATATAAATCTAGCAGTAGTGTATAAAATAGTTTAGAAAAGAAACAAAACATTCAAAATGAAGAGAAAACAATATGAAGAAGTTAAGCAGCAAATAATGAAATTTTAGAAGAAAATAGATGTATTTCAGAGATATAATACATAAGACTAGAAAATTAAGCAGAAAGCAGATGAAGAACATGCCCCAATGATTAAAAGATAGCAGATCCCTAAACCAGAGGACTTGAGTGTTTGTGTGGATATGGACCTGGAGAGAGAAAGCTCAGTATTTTAGATTCTGAGATTTCACAGTTGAGGAAAAGCCAAGGAACAGAGCACTGACAAGTAAGAGTAGAAGAAATTATAGAACTGAATAAAAATCCCCAAGTAAGACTAAGTGGAAAAAAGTGAGATTTTTCCATTCTGTCCACTGTCACATTTCTAGTTCCTACAGGTCTCTTGCATGCACTTCCAGGAAGAATGCCACAAATTAGATCATTCTTAGAGAATGAACAAGTGTGACAAAAACAACACAAGAGGTCAAAACACACCACACAGAAGTCAGATGTGATGATAAGAAATTACAGCAAAGAGAACAGCACTGAAAGTCAAGAGAAAGGTGAAAGAACATTACGGAAGTCACACTGCCACAGCCCTGGGAAAAGGTGAACAGAACTGACATTTCCAGGGGAAGCATCTACTCTGCCCTACCTTGCGAGGCTGGAAATCATACTTCACACAGTGCTGGAAACCTTTTCCTTTGGACTTCAGAGATGTGACTATCAAACAATTGCCAACAAAATGAGCAGAATAGCCAACTCCTTTGCTAGTACGGAAACTGTATTAATACAAGAATACAAAAATTCTGGTTAAAAGAAATATACCAACGCCTACTAAAACCTTATATAATAAACTTAATTCTCTGTATAATCATAGCTAACACACTGGCCAAATAGAAACTAAAACAAGGTTTACAATAACAAAAAAGTAAGGAATTTAACCCAAGAAATAGTAGGCTATGGAAACTCTTTACATTTAAATGTAAAGTACAACAGACATTAAACAAATTAATGATCAAAATGTCTACTAGGCAGACTGCATGTGAAAGGCTGTCTCCACTTCACCCACGCAAAACTCATTTCATCAAAAAAATCTTACCAAAAAGAGCAGATTTTTATAATAATGTGATTGATCATATAGATCAATATATATATATTAACCTAAATAAGAACATCCTTACTAAACCATCTTATATAGTTATAATTTCTTGCATGGCTATTGCTATTGTTACCCCTGTGTGAATTATATTTACATAAATAAAGGCAAAGTAGACAAGCTCTAGTGGGACCTGGCATCTTCTCGCCTACATTAAACACAAATGGCCTTATTCTCCTCTAACAGACTTATCTATCCTTCTTATATTGTAAATGGGAAAAATGCGGATACACTAACCTAGAATTATTAGTAAATATTAGCTATAGAATCTTTATGGTACAGTGTATAGTTTTAAAATTCAAATATATAAAGACAAAAGTACTATACTTCAGTATATTACTTACCAATACAGATAAGGTTTATCCTTATCAACATTAATGTTATTTAATGGATCCATGCGAAACCAAGTGTTGAGAGTGAAGCCATTCTGATAAGGCCACTTTGCAATGGGAGGCAATGCAATTGCCTACAACACAATACAAAAGGTAAATTACCAGTTACATGAAAAACAAAGTACTCTGGTCAAATTTACCTCCCACTAAAATTCAACTACAGAAATGAACTCTTACTGCGTTCAAAGAATTTCTGCAGGCTGTTTTCTGAAACATACAGTGGGCTAAGTATCATTTCTACGTTGTTCAGCATGCTCCAGACTGTTCTCCAACCCTCCCTACTAATTCCCACAATATATACACGTGACTGATAAACATGCCACAGAATTTTCTGATTCTAATGCCTTACGCTAGTTTTTAGTAAGACTTCATTTTCGTAATGGAGCTTGAATAGTTATAGCTAAGAAAACTTGCCCTGGAACGTGTTCTTGGAGTCAGGAAAAAGGTCTACATCACTGTGAAGCCAAACAGAATGAGTAAACAGGGCATAGTGATGTAGATCCCTAATCCCAGCATCAGGAAACCTGAGGCAGGAAGACTGTGAGGTAGAAAGGCAGCCAGGGCTACATAGCAAGACTGTCTCCAAACCCCTCCCCAACAGCAGCAGCAGCAGCAGCAACAACAGCAACAGAACCATAAGCACATACCATATGGTTTTATTGTTTTATTCCTAGGGCAATCTAGAAAAGACAAACTAATAGAACACCAAGTAAACTCAGATAAAATAGAGATAGGTAAATATAAATGCATGTATTTAAAGCTTACCGCAGCACTACACCCAGGAAAATTGAAAAATGTATCAGGACCATGTCGTTGTGGCATCTGATTAAGAACTGACAATAATTTTACTGCATGTCTTGGCTGAAAAACAATCAAAGAAATAGTTATTATACAAAGTTAGCAATAATAGCAAATATGCCACTTTTAATCAATACACTGTTTGGTAACTACTAAGAAAACTACATTTAAATGATTTTCTCAATGGATTAAGAAGGAAATAATTATCATTACCAATTCAAATATATGGTTCTCCAGGGACACTCTCCTGAACAGTAAGTATGAATGGACTGGTATTAATTAAAGACTACTCTGGCCTGGCAGTGGTGGTGCACACCTTTAATCCCAGCACTCAGGAGGCAGAGGCAGGCAGATTTCTGAGTTCGAGGCCAGCCTGGTCTACAGAGTGAGTTCCAGGACAGCCAAGGCTACACAGAGAAATCCTGTCTCAAAAAACAAAAAAACAAAAAAACAAACAAACAAACAAACAAAAAAAAAGACTACTCCCTCTAACCACAGCTTACCCAGATTCCACTTTCTCCTCGCAGCATGCTGAATAACAGCTTCAGCTCCTTGACAGTGATGCTGTAGCTGGCCAGAACTCCCAGCATATCCACTAGAAGATCTACAGAGGAGAGAAGAGTCACTCTCTACTCTAGCCATGAACTCACCTGTCAAGCACTAGATTTTTAAAGGTGCGGAAAGTTACTAAATGTTACTTCTACTGACAAATCTAACATAGCTCAGTGTCTTAATTAATGCCTATTCTGATTCCTAATGCAAACATAAGAGTTCATTACATGTAGAAAAAGGGAGGGAAAATATCCAAAGGCTCCAAGACAGCATTGCACACTGGCTATTTCCAAACGAAACCTTGCAGTTGACCAATAAAACATGATAGTGAAGCATTTAGTTCTTAAGTAGTTTACAATTTTGAGCATTTACTCCATCCACAATGGGATACTATTTCAACTGCTACATATGTACTACTATCAGAAAACCTCAAAATCAGACTACTAGTTTTTAAATACTATTATCATCTCCTTTGAAAATTGGATAAACCAAATAACTTAGTCTCATTGCCCAAAAATGCATTCACAGCAAATAGCGGAGTCATTATTCCACCCCATGCAGCATGAATGGCTCCAGAACTCTCACTGCCACTCACTAATCTAAAAATGGATCAATTTAAACATTTAAATATTAAACATAGCTACTGATATTCATTATGCTAATGTGAATGTGTTTACGGATATGAAGTACACATAACTCACCAATGACAAAAAAATAATCTGTCTGATAACTTTCTCTACACATTATGATTAATATTTCTCTCAATATTCTTTGTAACAAATTAAACAACTAAATATATATCTATTCAGTATATAAAGTGCTTATATCATATGCAAGTTAATATAAATACACACACAAATATACACACACACCTATCACCAGTTAAGATAGAGGATAGGTTAGAGTAGACAGAAATGATTAATTATCACCTTATCACCAATTAATATGAGGGTAGATTGGGAAGATAGAAATGATTCATTTTTGTTGCAAATTTGATATGAATAAATACCAAATTATTGACTAGAATATGAAAATGTAAATTATTTACCTATTTCAAAATTCAATATGGTTATCATAAGCAACAAATAATTCATTATATTTTACTTATTAGCCCAATAAGTAAGCAACCTCAATGGTAAAAATTTTGACAAGTATGTACGACACTTTTGTGAGATCTTTAAATGAAACAAAATGTCTCATTATTAAAATAATAAAAATCTTAGTGAATAAAATCAAGCTGCTCAATTGAAAATTCTATATTAAAAAAAAAAAATCTTAAAAGCCAGAATCTTAGCTGGGCAGTGGTGGCACACTCCTTTAATCCCAGCACTTGGGAGGCAGAGGCAGGCAGGCAGAAGGATTTCTGAGTTCAAGGCCAGCCTGGTCTACAGAGTAAGTTCCAGGACAGCCAGGGCTATACAGAGAAACTCTGTCTCAAAAAACCAAAAAAAAAAAAAAAAAAGCCAGAATCTTTAAGTTGTAATTGCTATCACTGAAGATTTCTTAAAAATTTACATAAAAAATATTTTGTTAAAAAAAATTCAACTTTGTATTTACAATGATTTGAATAATTGAGACAAAATTTATATCAAGTTACTCTTAAACTTTTCAAGTACATAAAGACAAAATTATAATTTGTAGGTGACCCATAACTAAGCAGTTTGATTTAATTTTATTATTACAGATAATTTTTCAACAAAAATTTTAAAGAGGAAAAAACTACTAATGCTATAAAATTTTTATCAATTTATTACAAATATTTAAACACATTTTAGTGATAAAATTATTATCTTTAGAATACCTCTATGTATTAAACACATTACAACACTCAAAGATGGGAATTTCATAGTATGCTGGTACTCATTCAAACTATCAGTTAAGTATTCAGATTTTAATTTCTCTATTATAAGTAATTAACCATTTCTTTTCCAGGACACCATTCCTTTTTCTCATATCCTCAGCCTTAAGGTCCTTTGGGAAAAAAGTGCTACCGAAAAGAAAAGATAAGAGAGTTAAATAACTTCACATCTGACAGAAAATGCCTACCATTTCTGTCCTGCTGCTGTCTTCTCTCAGGGACTACTATACACCATAGGCATATTCTGGGCCCTCCTCTAAACTACTCTGTAAAATACTGGGTACTTTATTTAAGAGAAAGAAACAAACAGCAAACAAAAACCAAGTCTTACCCAGTTAATAGGATTCAAAGATTATATGATATCCTACACAATATATACTAACATATTGAAACACACACAAATACTCGGACACTTATACAAACCCCAACATTGAAAATAACACCAGTTTAATCTAATTTTTAATCATGTCAGTAATTATTCATCTAAAACCATGCCCCACACAAACACAGCCACTTTGGGAGCAACCAGACATGATCTCAAAGTAGTAAAGAAGCATAATTTAAAATTTTTAATTTAAATTTAAAACCTATTCTTGTTAACCCCACTGTTCATTTCATTCTTTCTTGATATTTTACTCTGAAAATTTAAAAATTAAAGTCTTTATATAAAATCATTAAAAAATTCTCTAGGTTCTGACTATTTGTAAAGAATACATATAATATTGAAGAGTCAAATTAGCATTTTGATAAATGGAAACATTTTTATGTCAGAATAAATTTAGACTACACATTTATTTGTAAAAAAGAAAAAAACAAATTTTACACTGAACTTGTTTCCTAAAACTAACTGCTATTCTAGGATCATCAGCCAAAATATTTCTATTGAAAAATACCTAACCACAGAGAATAGTTACCTTGCCTGGAGGTAAGAGCGGGCACTACAAATCCAAGATTTCAGGATTATTATTTTAAATAATACATAATGAACAAAAAATAACACTTTATATACATTTCATGTTCTGTTCCACAATGTGTATTGCATTGGTTTGAATGAGAGTGACCCCACAGGCTCACATGTTTGAATACTTGACCTCCAGTTGGTGAAATGGTTTAGCGGGCCTGGCCTGGCTGGGGAAGGTGTGTCAGAGTGGGCCTCTCTCTGCCTCTTACTTGAAAACCAAGTCCACAGCTCTCAGTTGTCCCTGCTGTATCCTTCTGCTCTCCCATCATGGACTCTAACCTCTGTAACTCTAAGTCCAATTAAACACTTTTTTCCCCATAATCGGCCTTGGTTGCAGTGTCTTATCACAACAATAAAAGCTCTGACACTAAGAAAGTGAAGGCCAAAAAATAGGAAGGCAAAAAGAGGTACTTTAAAAAGATACACCCTGCTGATCTTTAGGATCCAGGTGCAGCAGACTGGGAGGCGTGGAGCTGGAGGAACTTGGTAAGTGGCAATGAACTACATATTATAATATTTTAAACGTGGTGTAGTTCAGTTATATGTAACATAAAAGATAATGTTTATTTTTCTGATAATTTTCTATTGTACTTACCCCGTAGTACTAAGGATTTTCTAAAACTTGGAGTAGGGGGGATCTAGTAACTATGTTTGCACAGCACAATCTTGTTTTCTCTTCTTGTCTACACATTTACATTAACATAAACATAATTATCATATTTATTTATTTATTTAAATCAAGGCAATTTCTACTAATCTGCTTTCATGCAGAACACAAAGACGTCCGTGAACCCTTGTAATCACCTAAAGCACATTTTTACCAGGCCACGCATACCTGCTATCATGTCATCTACCGCACTCATTTTCAGCAACACTTGCTCAATCAGCCCCACTTCTGTGCTGGTCTGTAAATTCCGAACACTTTTTCGCAGGATGGCTGTAAACATGCTCCATATTTCTGCCTGGCATGTTACGTCACAGTGCTCCAAAAGCTCTGTCATGCATGTTATGCTCTCAGCGTCCTGGATAATAAAGTTCATCTCCAAATCAAATTCCCCACCAACCAGCTGAAAGTAAACAGGGGAAAAAAAACCAGTGAGCAGACCTGACATGGAGGTCACTTCCAACATCAACAGACAAAATACCGTCTCAAAGAAACAAGGACACCAATAATTTTCTAAGTCATTTTCATAAAACAAATTTTGGTCAAAGTTAAAGAGTTACAGATAAAAAACTGAAAGAGGTCTAATTTTAACAAAGGTGGAAGGAAAATAGGAAATTCAAGTCTAGAGAAACACACAAACTACAGCATGGGGGTGAGGAGGGGAATCAGGACAAATTCTCTTTTAAAAACATAAGAAAAGATACAGTATCTAAGGATAAACATTACAACAAAATTCCCTTTCATTTTTATCCTATTGAACTTACAGGGGGAAAAAGATGTAATACAGAGGAGCTTGGTTCAATTTCCACATGGAAGATGAAGAAATATGAGACTGGTGCAAGAACAACTTACACTAAGTGTGGAAACATTAAAAAGAATGATCTATACAGAGAAATACATAAGGCCTTATAATCTTCTAAACAATGAAATTAAAAAGGGGAGAAGTAGATTTACTGTCACCATTATGATTTTTGGCAAATAACTCAAGAGTCACCTCTCTTTCCATCAGCATGCTACTTTGAAAACTATTACCAGCCCCACTAAATGCATTGTAATAGATGAACTCACAGAGAATAAAATATTATGCTTATTCACTGTTGATTAAATTAAATAAATTATTACTGTGGTGTTTGAATAAAAATAGACCCCATAGACTCATATATTTGAATGTTTGGGGAGTAGAACTATTTGAAAGGACTAGGAGATGTGGCTTTGTTGGAGAAATTATGTCACTGGGGGTGGCCTTTGAGGTATCTTTTTTTTTTTTTTTTTAAGAATTTCACATTATTTATTTTTCAGAGTAACATCCAACATTTTAAATATACTTTGAAAAGATTTTTATTGGATATTTTCTTGTTCCCCTACCCACCCACTCCCGCCTTCCCGCCCTCGCTTCATAGGACCAAGAGCCTCTTCTCCCATTGATGCCATACCAGACCATCCTCAACTGGAACCATGGGTCCCTCCATGGCTGGTGGTTTAGTCCCTGAGAGGCCGGGGTGTGGGGGAGTGTTTGTTGATATTGTTGTTCTTCCTATGGGGTTGCAAACCCCTTTCAGCTCCTTCAGTTCTTTCTCTAACTCCTCCATTGAGGACCCCACGCTTAGACCAATGGTTGGCTAAAAGCATCCATCTCTGTATTTGGCAGGTTCTGGCATAGCCTCTCAAGAGACAGCTAAATCAGGCTCCTGTCAGGAAGCACTTCTCATCATCCACAATAGTGTCTGGGTTTGGTGACTATATATGGAATGGATCCCCAGATGGGGCAATCCCTGGGTGGCCTTTCCTTTAGTCTCTGCTCCACACTTTGTCTCCATATTTCTTCCTGTGAGTATTTTGTTCCCCCTTCTAAGAAGGACTGAAGCATCCACACTTGGGTCTTCCTTCTTCTTAAGCTTCATGTGGTCTGTGTATTGTATCTTGGGTATTCCAAGCTTTTAGGCTAATATCTGCTTATCAGTGAGTGCATACTGTATGTGTTCTTTTCTAACTGGGTTACTCAAGATGATATTTGCTAGTTCCATCCATGTGCCTAAGAATTTCATGAAGTCATTGATTTAATGCCTGAGTAGTAATCCACTGTGTAAATGTACCACATTTTCTGTATCCATTCCTCTGTTGAAGGACATCTAGGTTCTTTCCAGTTTCTGGCTATTATAAATAAGGCTACTATGAACATAGTGGAGCATGTGTCCTTATTATATGTTGGAGCATCTTTTGGGTATATGCCCAGGAGCTGGGTCCATCTTCTTTCAACAAGCCACAACAAGATAGCCACACAAACATAATTGCACCTCTAACAACAAAAATAACAGGAGGCAACAATCACTATTCCTTAATATCTCTTAACATCATTGGACTCAATTCCCCAATAAAAAGCCATAGACTAACAGACTGGATACATAAACAGGAGCCAGCATTTTGCTGCATACAGGAAATGCACCTCCATGACAAAGACAGACACTACCTCAGAGTAAAAGTCTAGAAAACAATTTCCAAGTAAATGGTCCCAAGAAACAAGCTGGAGTAGCCATTCTAATATCGAATAAAATTGACTTTCAACCAAAAGTTATTTAAAAAGATAAGGAATGACACTTCATACTCATCAAAGGAAAAATCTACCAAAATGAACCCTCAATTCTGAATATCTATGCTCCAAATGCAAGGGCACCTACATTCAAAAAAGAAACTTTACTAAAGCTCAAAGCACACATTGTACCTCACACAATAATAGTGGGTGACTTCAACACTCTACTCTCATCAATGGACAGATCATGGATACATAAACTAAGCAGAGACACAGTGAAACTAACAAAAGTCATGGACCAAATGGATTTAACAGATATCAATAGAACATTTTATCCTAAAACAAAAGAATGTACCTTCTTCTCAGCACCTTATCATACCTTATCCAAAACTGACCATATAATCAGTCACAAAACAGCACTCAACAGATATAAGAAGATTGAAATAATCCCATGCATCCTACCAGATCACCACGGACTAAGGCTGGTCTTCAATAATAACAAAGATAACAGAAAGCCCAAATACACATGGAAGCTGAACAACGATCTACTCAATGATAACTTGGTCAAGGAAGAAATAAAGAAAGAAATTAAAGACATTTTAGAATTTAATGAAAATGAAGGCACAACATACCAAAACTTATGGGAACACAATGAAAGCTTTGTTAAGAGGAAAACTCATAGCTATGAGTGCCTCAAAAAAAAAAAAAAAAAAAACCTGGATAGAGCATACACTAGCAACTTAACAACACACCTAAAAGTTCTAGAACAAAAAGAAGCAAACACACCCAAGAGGAGTAGAAGGCAGGAAATGATCAAACTCAGGGCTGACATCAACCAAGTAGAAACAAAAAGAATTATATAAAGAATCAACAAAACCAGCAGCTGGTTCTTTAATAAAATCAACAAGACAAACCCTTAGCCAGACTAACTAGAGGGCACAGAGACAGTATCCAAATTAACATCAGAAATAAAAAGGGAAACATAACAACAGAAACCGAAGAAATCCAAAAACATCATCAGATCCTAATACAAAAGCCTATACTCAACAAATGTGGAAAGCCTGGATGAATTGGACAATTTTCTAGACAGATACCAGGTACCAAAGTTAAATCAGGGTCAGATAAACCATCTAAACAGTCCCATAACTCCTAAAGAAATAGCATCAGTCATTAAAAGTCTCCCAACCAAAAAAAGTCCAGGACCAGAAGGGTTTAATGCAGAATTCTATCAGGCTTTTGAGGTTTCAAGTGCCTGCTGCCTTGTCTGACCTCAGAAGGAGAGGATACACTTAGTCCTGATGAGACATGATAAGTCAAAGTGGACTGGTACCCAGGGGAAGTTTCCCCTTGAGGGGGGAGAAGAGGAGTGGGAGGGTGTGACTGGGTTGTGATTAGGTTGTAAAATTAATTAATTAATTAATTAATTAATTAATGGGAGGGAAAAAAGCCCAAGCCAGGCCCAGTGGTTCTGTCTTCCTGCTGCCTGTGGATCCAAATGTAGAACTCTTTAAGTTATTTCGCCAGCCCCATGTCTGCCTGCATGCTGTCATGGTCCCTGCCATGATGACAATGGACTAAACTTCTGAAAGTGTAAGCAAGCCCCAACTAAAGATTTCCATTATAAGAGTTGCTGTGGTCCTGGTGTCTCTTCACAGAAATAAAACACTAAGACAATTACATTCAGCTAGAAACATTATTCTTATTGTACAATGATAAAATGGATATCCTTTTAGTCTATAAAATGAAATATTTAAGAAAAAACATGGTTTTTTTTTTTAAAAAAAACTTGATCTATTTGAAAATACTCATTCACTTCTTTATTCAATAAGCAATTTTGTGATAACTATTTTTGGAACTATTATATACTGGTAGACAAGAAAAAGTCCACATACTAAGAATGGTAAATTCCAGGAAGAGATGTAAAAATGCATATAGTCTATGTAATTCAAAACCAGCAAGGCCACAAAAAATATAAAACATAAAGGTTGGTTTAAAATATGAGTAAATGTAAAATGAAAAGGAAATCAAATTAGGAACAGATAGGAAGTAAAGCTCCAGAACCACAGTTCTTACAACTGGAGCACTCCCAAACTGAGACAAACAGTATTAACAGGCAAGTGATGGTAGCACCACCACCTCATCTAGCATGGCATCAATACTACTTAACTGCTGTGTATCATCTAAGAGTCTATTATTGTATTCACTATAGTGAAAAAGAATCTCAGGTACAGAGTTAAAAGTCTTGAAGCCAGTCATTGGGTGGGTGCTCCAAGGTCCAGCTGCAAGAAGACCGCCTATAGGAGAGTTTATACAAAAAATAAAATATTATTTAGGAATATCTAAGTCATATAAAATTAAACATGTTTCTCAAATTTTAAAATTTTATGCTCAAAGAACATTTTTAACTTACAATACAAAATTTAATTTTAAGTAACTAGCCTAAATTTTGACCTGTGATTGACTATTCTCCAGTTTTGCCTTTGCATCTAAAATCACATTGACTCTATTATTTCAGAAAATTGCTGCAATGTGGATTTTTGTGAATCTGAGGGCAACCTTGTAGACAGAAATACACATTGAGCTCAAGGCCAGCAAGGGGGTACATAAAAAGTCCCATTGAAAAGAAAAAGGAAAAAAAGTATGGATACAGACACCCAGCATGAACATCTGGCCTCAGCATCTACACACAAGTGCACAAACATCACTATGTTCACATTCACACACTCACCCACATAAAAAAGTACAAGGACACAATGACAGGTACAGTCAGCATTAGGTTAAGATCAGTTACTAGGAAAGCAGAACAACCCTAATTTTCCATCTAAAACATGGACTCATCTGACCCAATATAGCTGAAGACCCACAAAACTAAGCCAGCTAGTTTTCAGACAGTGCAGTGTATGCTATGCCGTGACATTATCTTCCTATGTTTCCAACCAACAGTGTCCTGTGCCATGACACTCTCTGTTTTCTTGAGAATCTATCACTTCATCATTCCATATGAGTAAAGAACTCATATTGTATGTCAACTAACCCAAGACACAGCTATTCTCCTTGACAACCCAGAAGATGTTTTCCATCTCACTGACATAAATATTTACTGTGAAACTAATAAATAACAGGTATGAAGCTGTTGTACGTATGGCCCTGTGTCTAAATCTGTAGAAGCATCCAGTAATAAGAACAAAAAATGAAAGGACATCACTGAATGTTTTTAGACTAGTTTGTTAAAAAAAGTTTCAAATATTCTAACAGTGCCTGGTATAAATTCCCCAAATATATATAAATATATGAAGGAATTAAATATGAGATGGTCTCAGATAAATAAGAAAGGGTCTCCTTTGTACAGAAGAAATGCCCACAATTCTAGCAATTAGGCTCTGCTATATAACGTCTAAGTTTCTATCTTTTATAGTTGATGACATAACATCCTTCTATGTATCATTTAATTACAAAAACTACAGTCAAGGTTCCATAATTTTGTGATCCAAATATCAAAAACAAGCCTCAGAGATATTGCAGAGTGTGTCTCTTTCATCTAAAGAAAGCTAGTTTTCTAATATGTATGGTGGCTTTTAGCACAGTTATGTTAAAGACTGTGGGAGGAAATTATCTTCCCAAATTAGCAAAATCGATCTATTTAACAAGCAGCCTAATAATTATCAGCAGTTAACCCATATAAGTAAAAGCAGCTTAAACAAAACTCTACACAATCTAACAATTCTGTAAAGAAAAGTGTAAATGTCTTTATGGAAAAAAAGTGAGGACAAATGAATTAAACATAACCTGGGTCAGACAGGAATGGCAGATTCAGGTTACGTATTCAGATAGAAAGTATCCTTCATTATAAAGTCAGAGGGGTAGATGCAAGAGCTTAAGTATTAAAATATATTTATATTTGAAGTTTAGATTACTGTGCTTAAGAGAAGTATAAAACAAAAATGCCTGTAACCTGGAAGCCCCACTTGCCCAAGGACAGTTAAGTTTCTGGAGTGCTGGGGTCTGTTGTTCATAGAAGATGACAAGTCACATGTTGTTTTCACTTCTCTAAACAAGGGTGGCTGCCAACAGCCCAGGATGTGCTTGATCATTGGGTGGTACATATGCAGGAAGTGAGTCAGAACTTATCCTTGCTCCTGAGTGGTCAAAGATAGAAAGGCTTCCGGTTTCCATCTGTGGCTGGAGACCTCTGCCTGGGCCACCAGGCCTCCATAACCAAATAGCACTGGGAGAAAGCTAGCCATCCAGGACTGTGGAAAAGCCTGTCTGCTCAGAGGGACCCACCTGGAATCCCCAGGACACAGGGACAGAGGAGTAGTACTCTGATTTCTTTAGGTGGCAGGGAGTGGATCATGTAACACAGTGCTCCATATTCAGATAGTGCCAGGAGAGAGTTGATATCCCAGGAGTGCAGACACACCTTCAAGCACAAGCAAGACCACCACTTCTGTTCAAATTCACTGGACCAAGAGGGACTCTTGCAGAGCCATAATAACACAGGAACCAAGGGACAGCTGAGGACAAGATCCTTCTGGTTTCTGTCTGCACCTCAGAGCTGACTCTGTACCACAGCACTTCAAACCCAAATTCCTCTCAGAGAGACCTGGCCTTCAAGGAGTATTGACACCTAGGCTTGCAGGAGAGACAAGACACAGTCAGAGAGAGTAAGACCAGCTAACAACAGACATAACCAGATGGAGAACGGCAAGAGCAAGAACAAAAGGAACAGAAACCAAGGCTACTTGGCATCATCAGAACCCAGCTCTCCCACCACAGCCAGCTCTGGATATCCCAACACACCAGAAAAGCAAGACTCAGACTTAAAATCACATCTCATGATGATGATAGAAGATTTTAACAAGGAAATAAAAAACTCCCCTAAAGAAATACAAGAGGACACAGGTAAATAACTAGAAGCCCTTAAAGAGGAAACACAAAAATCCCTTAAAGAATTACAGGAAAACACAATCAATCGGGCAGAATTACAGGAAAACACAATCAATCGGGCAGAATTACAGGAAAACAAGACCAAACAGACATAGGAAATGAACAAAAGCATTCAGGAACTAAAAACAGAAATAGAAACAATAAAGAAATCACAAAGGGAGACAACCCTGGAGTTAGAAAACCTAGGAAAGAGATCAGGAGTCACAGATGCAAACATCACCAACAGAATACAAGAGATAGAAGAGAGAATTTCAGGTGCAGAAGATATCATAGAAAACATTAACACAATAGTCAAAGAAAATGCAAAATGCAAAAAGCTCCTAACCCAAAACATCCAGGATATCCAGGATACAATGAGAAGACAGAACCTGAAGACAGTAAGTATAGAAGAGGGTGAAGATTCCCAACTTAAAAGGACCAGTAAATATCTTCAACAAAATTATAGAAGAAAACGTCCCTAACCTAAAGAAAGACATGAAGATAATTATACAAGAAGCCTACAGAACTCCAAATAGACTGGACCAGAAAAGAAATTCCTCCTGTCACATTATAGTCAAAACACCAAACACACAAAATAAGGAAAGAATATTAAAAGCAGTAAGGGAAAATGGGCATGTAACATATAAAGGCTGACCTATCAGAATTACACCAGACTTCTCACCAGAGACTATGAAAGCTAGAAGATACAGGGCAGATCTCATACAAACCCTACAAAAACACAAATGCCAGACCAGGCTGCTATATCCAGCAAAACTCTCAATTATCATAGATGGTGAAACCAAAAATATTACACAGTATATTTCCACAAACCCAGCTCTATATAGGATAATAGATGGAAAACGCAAATTCAAGGAGGGAAACTACACCCAAGAAAAAGCAAGAAAGTAATCTTTCAACAAACTCAAAAGAAGATAGCCACACAAACATAAAAATAACATCAAAAGTAACATGAAGCAACAATCACTATTCCTTAATATCTCTTAACATCAATGGACTCAATTCCCCAATAAAAAGACATACACTGACAGACAGATCCATAAACAATGGATCCAATGAATAAAGCAAAAATGGTCCTTGTAATTTAAAAGCTTGTTACATGAGATGTAAAACAATTCCATAAAATATAATCATGTGTTTATCAGACTAGAAAAAAAAAATTCCATAGGCTTCCCATGAGCTTTAAATGATGTGCAGCCAATAAATCCATATAGTTTTAAAAGAAGGTGGGGATTTTTACAGTCTAGTTACTACCATAATAGGTCTGGATAAAGACTTATTTTCTGGCTTATAGATATCCGCCTCTCATAGTATTATCTTGTGGCAGAGAGACAAAGGTCTGGTGTCTCTTTTTTCTACATAAACACTAATCTTATATTGAGAGATCTGCTCTCATGATTTTAATCTCAACTAACTGGGTTCTAAAGACCTCAGCTTCTAACATTATCACACTGGAGATTAAGACCTCATTCAGTGGATGTTGGAGAAAGCACATGTTTAGTCCCTAATATTATTTAATGACTGGCATGTGGATGAATTATAATGGAAATTTAGAGAAAGACAATCTTTCAGGGAAAGGTTTTTGGGATTCTAGCCATTGGTATTAATAAATATTTGGAGATTTATGTTGGAGATACTTGGAGACATAATGAAATTTAAAATATTGACATTTATAGGAAGTAAATCTAAACAGAGTTTTAGATGAATAGTAACTTTGTATACTTTTTTAAATGTCAGCATCTATGAATAGGAAGGTGACTGAATGTAAGTAGTAAATAGAGATTTAATGAATGATGTTATAATTTTAGAATCTGTTGTAATAAATGAATTGCAAAAAACTTTAACTGGTTTTTAATTGTTCCTTTTGACCCAAGTAATACTGATTTATTTGGTATTATCCCAATAGTCTGTGTTTCTAAAGATCTTATAAGATACTTAAAATATTAGTAATATAATTCTTAATTCTCATATAATACAATGCATTTTCTAGTTACTTTATATCCTAGATGTTTTATCAATAAACTTTCTTAAGTAAATAAGGTTTTGTCATTAAAAAGCTCAGCTTTGGTGTTTGTTTTTGAGAGGGGTAGGAAAAGAACAGACTTTCCTGTGACAAGAGAATACCAAAGCAGTACCTTGAGAATCCAAAGTCTCAGGGACTTGCCAGTCAGTTTCATTATATGGTACAGGGATTTGCTGCACCTTTTGGTTTTGTTTGTTTATTTCCCAATGCTGGGGGACATGACAATGCACTTAGACTTTCTTGTGTCACATCTTTTACCTTTCAGAATGTTTTATTTATTTATTTACTTACTTACTTACTTACTTACTTATTTTTTAAGAGCTGCGGATTCTCCTGTGATTGAATGCTTGAAATCTACTTTCTAGGTGGGTGTGGTGGCTCATGCTTGTAATTCCAGCACTTTTAGCCTGAGGCAGGATGGACTAAGTTTCAGGCCACTTTAGACTATCAAATCTAAACGAACTGCCAGAAACTACCAAATAATTTCTACTTACACAATGATTTTATTTTTGTGGTTGGCTTCTCTAGAAATGTCATTTCTTACAGCAGTTTATCTTTCATCATAGTGACTGTAACCGAGCATTTCTGTTGATTTTTTTTTTTTTTTTTTTGTAAGTCTACCATTAATCTTACCAGGTGAGACTAAGACAAGTACCACAAATCTTTTTGAGTCAAATGTAAAGCAAGCTTTATTAGATACTGGCTAGGAGGATGGACCCTGGACAGATCCAAACCCAGGATTCCCTGAGAATGGTGTGGATTAGGTTAGCCAATGCTTAAAACAACAAAACCCCAAGGACTACTTACTTACCATCTTTTTTTTTTTTTCTTGATACTTTATTTACATTTCAAATGTTTCCCCCTTTCCAGATCTCCCCTTTGAAAACTCCCTACCCCCTCCTCCCTCCCCATGACTCTATGGGGGTATTCCCCCACCCACCCACCCATCCACTCTCATCTTCCCTCCTTGGCATTCTCCTACACTGGGGGATCTAACACCCTCAGGCCCAAGGGCCTCTCCTCCCCCTGATGGCTAACAAGACCCTCTTATGCCGCATATGTGGCCAGCACCATGGGTCCCTTCATGTGTATTCTTTGGTTGGTGATCCAGTCTCCAGGAGCATCTGTAGGTCAGACCAGTTGACAGTGTTGCTCCCTCCATGGGGCTGCAGACTCCCTCAGCTCCTTTAGTCCCTTCACCAACTCCTCAATCTGGGACATCACTCTCAGCCCTACTGTTGCTGTGACGTGAATCTTGGGTATTCCAAACTTTTGGGCTAATATCCACTTATCAGCGAGTACATACCGTGTTCGTTCTTTTGTGACTCTACTGTCTTTTTGATGCAGTGTTTTCTGTTGTCATTTTGGCTGTGTCTTCTGTTTGTACCTGTCATTATATGTTCCAACTTGGGCTGGTAGACATCGTTAAAGAGCTTAAGGTCTCCATACAGAGAATGGTATCCATCCCTGCTACAACACCACTGTGACTGCAGGGACTTGGATTCAGCAGCAGCAGCCACCAAAGACCTCCCAGGCTTACAACACTGAAGGAGGTAGGGAAAGTTTTGTCTGTTTTGTAAAGTATGAATACATGGTGGCCTCCATGTTCTCACTAGTCTTGACAATGTGAGCTTAATATGCTGATGCTCCTGTTGCCAGCCACCCAGGCTCAGAATTTATCTCTAAGCTTTCTGGCCACTGGATCAAAGGAATAGGAATTCAAATGTCATTTGGGTATGGACAATTTTAAAGTTGTTTTATGCTGTTCTACTTTATTAAAAACTTGGCTCTGTAATGGGGTTAAGGCTCTCCCTTTCTCAGATCCAGGCATGCTTTTAAAGTCTCTACGTTCATGGTCAAGAGCTAACACAGGGAGAAGAGAGCAAAACAGAACAACTAAAGGTATAATTGGTTACATTTAATTCCCTAAAACTATTATATGAACTTTCTATTGTTAAAAAATTCTGTGTTGCTGTAACAAAAAGTTAACAAAACTTATAACATGGAGTTAAGAGTTAAAGATCTATACATAGGTAATCATAAAGGAAACATGTGGCAGGATTCCATTTTGGGATATATGCAACATGTGGTTTATTGCCTTCCTTAGGCAGTCACATGGCCAGCAGCCATCTTTGCTGAGGTTAGAGAAGAAAGATGTCATACGGCTTCAAGACCATTTTGATTAAGAGCAATCATATATGGATCAACCAGTGACACAAGATAACAGGTGTCCAAAGATACTTTTTAATTAAGATTTTTTTCTATGATAATTCCTGTTCCATCTTAAAAACAAGGTTTATAAAATGTAGGATTTAAAAACAATGCTTATTTAATAAGTTACCAAAGCTCCACCTCCATATGTTCATATAAAAGAACTCACTTTGCTGGCAGCCAAAATCTGTAACAAAAGAGTCACCCAGATGGTAATGGTTTTAAAGACATTAAATTGTTTGCATTGTTGGAGTTTGATTTTGCCTTGTACAAACTGTGGTTGTGCCCTGTGTCTTCATTCTTGAAATTTGAAAACAAACAAACAAAAAGCTTTATTTTGATATTGCAGGAATACACAGTTGACAGATTTTAAATTTCTTAAAAAGAAAATTATGCAGGTTTACAGAAGTTTTAAATAAAAACTGGATATTTTTAAGAACAGCATTTAAAAATATTTAAATTTATATGGCTATGTGACACTTGATATTTATAAGATATTTTATTAAAATATCTTTATTAATATGGGGTCTTAATAATTAAAAGGCTAAAATTAGGGCCACAGCTATGAGCACCAAATACTAAACATTAGAGACTGATTTAAGAATGTATGTCTATCCTCATTGTTTCTGCTAACATTTTAAACCTGTAGCTATTTTGGTAAACTAAGTAATGCAAGAACCTGTTATATTCTATAATAGTGCACAATGTAAGGACCAGGAAAATGAGGCTGCCAATCTCCCTATGGACTGTATTCAGAAAAAGAGCTTCAATTCAGAAATTGTTACTTTTATTATAAACTGTTAAAGATGATTAAGGTTTAACATATTCAGAACTATAATTGTAGAAATGCTAAGTGCTAAAATAATGAATTATAGGAAAAATCTTTATTTATGATCTTCATGGTATAGCCTAAAGCAAGTAACCAAGGGGGAAAAAAGAAAGAATTGTTTGGCTCAGATAAACATAATAGATAATGGTCCTCCAACTTGTCAGAGATCTGCTGCATATAGCATTTGTTATATTTAATGGAAAAGCTTATTATGACAAACAAAGACACCTCAGCTCCTACCACTGATGACTCCCAAAGTCTCCAAGATGATAATGGGTCACAACAAAAACTCCACCAGGACTGTAGTAATAATACTAACCACTTGGCAAGATTTCTCCAATGTCTGCCCTGCCTCCAGAACTGACAAGCCCAGAGAAAGTAAAGTCAATCACCCCATATTCACTGTCTACAGAAAAGTTTCTCATCTTCTGGGCCTAGCAGCTGAAAGCTACCCTGGTTCCTCTGCCCCCAGAATAAAGCCATGGAGACCAGAGGAACCTGAGATGACCATCTAGATAATGAACTGGCCTCTTATTTTCATTAATACATAGGCCACTTGAATTATACTTCCTGCTATAATTTATCCATCTCAGATCTCTGTCAACTTGGCAGCAGCAGGGAACCAGCTCCTTCGCTCAAGGCTACAGCTACCTTGTTAGTCCATCTGAAGTTATTAGGTCTCTTGTTAAGAAAAGGCAGACAGGACTATCTTGCTAACAGGCTTCATATAAAATGATAAATTGGTTTCAGCTGTAACTTTTCACTAACGGTAATACCTTACAATGACTGTTTTCAGTAATAACTATTCATGTCTCTAATAAATGATCAGATCGAAAGAAAATGTTCTAAGATATATAAGGTCTAAAGATATGAAAAAGTAAGTTCTGATGGTATAAAAATGATTTTATATATAAATGGAAATGTTTTAGAATCCTCCCCCCTTCTTGCTATTGCTATACTAAGATGTCAAAGGTTCAGAGTTTTAACATTGATCAATGAAGTTCTGATAAGCTGGTAGAACAATGACTACTGCTCTACTCAGTCAAATGCTCACGATTCCTTTGGTTTTCTTCTAAATATAGACGTAGAGACATTTCTCATTAGCATAAAAACATATATCCAGTAGTGGCTTGAATAGGTTTCACCCCCATAGAGCCACATGTTTCAATGTTTGGCCATAGGGATAGAGTAGCACTATTAGAAGATGAGGCCTCATTGAGTAGGTATGGCCTTGTTGGAGGAAGTAGGTCACTAAGTAGATAGGCTTTGAGGTCTCCCATACTCAAGCTCTTCCCAGTGTAACATAAGAACTTACTCTTGGCTATCTGCACAAGATAGTCCCCTTCTGTTGCTTGGGGATCAAGATGTAGAAATCTTGCCATGCTTCCCACAAGGATAATAGAATGAATCTCTGAAATGGTAAGCCAGAACCAATTAAACGTTTTCCTTGATAAGAGCTGTCATGGTCATTTGTTTTGTCAAGGCAATGAAACCATGACAGAATTTGGCACCAGGACTTGGGGTATTGCTGTGATACACCTGATTATGCTTTTGTTTGAAAGAATGTGGATTACAGGACTTTGGAAAGTAGTGGAATGCTTTAAGTGGGGTTTAATGTGAAAAATTAGTAGAAGCATGTTAGACTAAAGTGCTGAGGGTGATTTGAACTGTGGGGGTTTAGCTCAAGAGGTTTAAGAGAAGAATTTTAGTATGTAGCTGGAGACTGTTGTGATATTTTGCTGAAGAACATAACTGTTTTTTACCTTTGTCTGAAGAGTGTGCCTAGAGCAAAACTGAAGAGATTTAGATTAATTTCATTGACAAGGGAAATCTTAAAAAAGCCTAGAATAGGCTCTGTACTGTGGTCTGCTCTTATGAAGAGTCTTTTGATCAAGCATAGCAAGATTAAAAAGAAAAATACAAAATATAGGGCTCAAAGATTAAGAGAGCATCAGAAAGTGGAATGGAGCTAAATCATGTGTTTTAAGATATTAAATAGAATTAAGGGAGTGGTGACACTGGGGCAAGATCCCAGCCAGCTAAGCTTATTGTTGATGTGTTTTCAGTTGTACAAGGAATAGTTATATCATGTTAAGCATTATTATGACCTGGATATTGTTTTCATTTAGACATAAGGAGATATGACTGTATGTCAAATTGACAAAGGATGGGATTGTGATAGCAATTTTCAGTTGTCAACTTGACTGTATCTGGAAAGAACTACAAGTCAGAACTTATAAAGATCTTGTGAAAAGGAATTAAAGAAAAGCTTAGGTCCAGGGATGGTGGTACATGCCTGTAATCCCAGCATTTAGGAGAAGATAGAGGTGTCATAGAGAGCGGCTGAGGCTTGGCACTATAAGAATCCAGAAAAAGCTATTGTTGAAGCCTCAGTGGAGGTGAAGGCCCAGGACTAAAAGGGAAATGCAAAAAAAGTTGAGGCTTGGCACCATGAAGAGAACCTATGGCAGGCTATCGGTGAAACTACAGCTTACTTACAGCAGAAGACCCCAACATATTGGAGATGACAGAACTATGGGATACCAAAAAACAGGAGCAGCAGTGGAGTGGAGTCAGCCAAAGTCTAGAGTGCTATGGAGAGAAGAGCTGGAGAAGTGACCCAAGAACTAAGGAGGATCCCAGAAGACAATGTGTGGAACCCTGACATTGGAACAGGAAGCTGTGAAACTGAAGTTGCCTTGGAGGCTCCAAGATGTTAGAGATGCCAGACCCATAGGATATCTGCCAAGGAAAGCTGCTAACAGGGAGTCAAACCAGCCCAAGAGAAGTAATTGTGTTGCAGTCAACAAAGCTGAAAGAAGTTGGACAACAGACACGTCGGCGCAGTCTGGAGTTTGCCCACATGGTTTTTGGTCTGGCTTTGGTCCAGTATTTTTCACTATAATGTTTTGAAATGGTAATGTATATCCTGTGGTGTTGGAAGTATGTGAGCAGCATGCTTTTACATTTTGATTTTATAGGTGATTACAGTTCAGAGATTGTATGACTCTCAAAAGAGACTTTGAACTTTGGACTTTTAAACATTATTTGTACTATGATAGGCCATGGGGAATTTTGAGGTTGGATAATTACATTTTGCATTATGTTATGGCTAACAAGCTTATGGGAGCCAAGGAGTGGAATGTGGTCATTTGGATAGGTTTGGCCTCCAAAGTTTAATGTGTTTCTATGTTTGGCCATAAGAAGTGGCACTCTTAGACGTGACTTTATTGGAGTAGGTGTGCCTTTGTTGGAGGAAGTGGGTCATTGGACAGCCCGGCTTTGAGACTTCCTATGCTCAAGATCTGCCCCTTGTAGAATTCAAGTCTGCTCTGGCTGCCCTTGGATCAAGATCTAGAACTCTCAGCTCCTCTGGCACCATGTCTGCCTACATACTGCCAATGCTTCCTACCATAATGGTAATAGACTAAAGTTCTGAAACAGTAAGGCAGCCCCAGTTAAATGTTTTCCTTTATAAGTGTTGCCTTGTTCATGTTATCCCTCCACGACCATAAAACTCCGAAGACACTGGTTCCCTAAACAGAGAAAAGATGTGCATGCTTTTAACCCAAAGCTATAGTTTTTGCTACCACTCAATGGCAAAAGTCTACTCCAGCTATTTTACAATGTGGATTTCTGTAGCGACTAAAGCTAATATATTTACAACTGTTCTCTCCTTTTGTAAACTAAAAATTCATTTAAGCTTCAAGGAGTCAAAAAAATCCTAAGACATGGATCCTAACTTCTCACAGGTCAAATGGACTCCAGATAAGTACAGCCTAAGTTTCCACATTTGTGTATTCCTGAGGATGGGATCGCTCTTGGTCTCAGGACTCCTCTGATCCCACTCTGATAGCACCATGGGGACACAAGTTCCAAATGCAAGATTTTACCTTCAAGCTTTTGGACTTTTAACTTCTGTCCCTAGTCTATATTTCTCTCAGCAGATTTTCACTTGTCCAACAGATACAACCCAGGAATCAGCTGTGGACTGCACACTGATGAGCTCTGAAAGCTGTTATAAATTAATCCAGTCAATATGATTGTTTCTTGTCCCTTCAGCTGAGTCAGCTAACCAGGTGCTTTTGATAAAGATTCTATTGCCCAACCTTTGAATAGCCTTAGAGCCTTCCCAGGGCCCTGACTATGACACCCTAATTTCAGCTAGAAGTAGTTAAAGAAGAGAATACATCATCACTTAACCCTCAACAGGCATACATGCTAAGTCAAAAGAAAAACTCCCTGGTAGAGGGGACAAAATATTTACCTATAATGCCAATTGGTATAATAGGAAAGTGAGCCCAGATTTTTTTCTACAATATGACAGGGTACTTGGCCTCGTTTATGCTGAACAAAGAAGAATTATATGGCATGAAAAGAAAATTATTATGTCAATACAAACCATTCAGGATTATAATCTGGATATACTCAAAGACACATTACAAAAGGATGACCTGAGCTGAAATAAATGACTAATACTCTATCTATTACCAATAGCAGCTCTGTTGTCAGCCAGGACAGGGTCTTTGGCCCTTTTGACTCTGCTAATTATTGTTGGCTTTTATATCACTGATTCCTTAACTAGATCATAATTCCTATCTGGGTAGCATTTAGGTTGGTGAGTATTAGATTCCAATATAAAAAGCACCCATGACAGACTCAATATTTGACCAGGATATAACCCAGTATAGGAATGTAACTTACTGTAAGCCAGCCCCAATTAAATGTTTTCTTTTGTAGGAGTAGCCATGGTAATGGTGTCTCTTCACAGCAATAAAACATTAACTAAGACAGAAGTTGGTACCAGGGACTGGATTATTGCTGTGATAGGCCTGACCATGTTTTTGTTTGGAGGAATGTGCATTTTGGGACTTGATTTGGAAAGCAGTGGATTGCTTTAGGCAAGGCTTAATAGATGATACTAGTAGGAACATGGAAGACAGTGATACTGATGGTGTTTTGAACTATGGGGCCCATCTCCAGAGGTTTCAGAAAAGAATTTTAGTATGTGGCCTAGAAACTGTTCTTAAGATGTTTTTGGCAAACAATGTGACTGGGTTTTGTCTTTTTTCAAAAAATCTGCCTGAGGCTAAAATAAAGAACTTTGAATTAATTCTGTTGGCAGAGGAAATCTCAAAATAGCCTAGTATTGACTCTATTGTGTAGTTATTAGTGTTCACTCTTAGGCAGATCTATCATAAAAAAGATCAAACTAAAGAAGGAAAAATAGAAAATATAAAATTTTTAAAGAAAGGGGTCACCAGGAAAAGGAAGAACTAAATCCTATGTTCAAGAAAATCAACATATTAAAGAAATGTCTAATATTAAATGGAATAAGGGGAATGGTGACCTCAGGGCAAGACTACACCCACTTAAGCTTCCAACTTCTGAAAAGAAGTTAAATCAAAGCTTAGAGACAGTTGCAGTAGTATATGCCTATAATCCCAGTGTTCCAGAGAGAGAGGCAGGTGGATATAGTTTTAAAGCCAGCCTGATCTACAGACCAGGAGAGCAAAGCTTAGGCAGTGAAGGAAACCACTGAAAACAGAAAGCTGGTAAAGATGTAATTGAAGGAGGAGGTCATGTTCCAGCCCCACCAAGCAGCAGAATTTGGTAGCTTTAGCAACGTGGTTCTGCTGGTTTGAGTCAAGAATCTCCTCCACAACCAAGGGAAATCACTGAGGACAGTTGTGTGTCAAAGGTGCCCCTGCATGTGTAAGACCCTCTGAATGGACACACAGAGTCAGGGATTGATGCAAAATGCAAGAGAAATTTATTGATTCATCAGCATGCTGAGGTCGCTCTACATACCAAGAAGGGAGGGTGACTTCGTGGAGCCTGTTCAGGGACCTTATATAGGATTTTAGAGCAGCCGCCATTAGGTACAATGTGATTGGCAGAACAGTGTGACTTTTAAACTGATTGGTCTTTAGGGAATGAGGTAGCAGGGGCTTAATCAGCCCCTTCCTTCCAGCCTACATGCTTTCTAACGGTTTCTTCCATGTGCTAGAGTGGGGGAGGGGACCCTGGTGGAATATCTCAAAGTTTTTGGGTTGACCTGTCAATTTGAGAAAATATTCCCCCCTATAGGACTATAGGCACCATTAGGAGGTATGGCCTTGTTAGAGTAAGTCTGGCTTTATTGGATAAAGTATGCCACTGTGGGGATGGGCTTAATGGGATATGTTCAAACTATACTCATTGTTTGACACGGTCTCCTTCTGTTCCCTGCAGATGAAGAGACAGAACTTTCAGCTCCTCCTCCACTACCATGTCTGACTACATGTGGACATGCTTCTTGCCATGATAATGGACTAAACCTCTGAAACTGTAAGCCAGCCTCAATGAAATGTTTTCTTTAATAAAAGTAGCCATGATAATGGTGTCTCTTAACAGCAATAGAACCCTAACTAAGACAGCTATAGATTCTAGAATCACTTCTATCATTCATTTCATCAATATAAAGAAAATCACAACTACACATATGGAATAAAAGCCAGGCATGGTGACACACGTCAGTCTGAGCATTTGAGGGATGAAACAGGAGGATATCAAGTACAAACCCTGCCAAGACGACAGATAAAAAACTATCCCTAGGGGAAAAACATGAATAAAGAATCAATTTCACAGATCATGGGGATGCATTCCTCTAATCCCAAACTTGGGAGGCAGAGGCAAGCCCATCTCTGTGAGTTCAAGTCTAGCTTTGTTACAGAGCAAGCGCTAGAATAGTCAGTGCTACAGGGAGAAACCATTTGGTGGGGGTCACTTTCCAATTAGAAATATATCACTAAGTCCTGCTCAGCCATGTAATGGGTGGAATGACATGGTTCCCAAACCTGGGGCAGAGTCAGCAGGGTATGGGTCTCTAGGAGTGTTGATGGTTACTGTGGGTGAAAGGCTAGATTGTATAATAATGTGCATATTTTCACAGTCCTCGTTTAAGGAATGTCCTCTCTCTTAAGGTTAATGACCTTAATGATAAAAAAAAAGACAGCAGGAGTCTAGGAGGCAAGGGTGTATCTAATGTCTCAGCAAAATGGTAGAATGCTATAACCTTCAGGACAGCCCTAGAGGCTGTGGGAAAGAATGCTGAAAGCATGAGTTCAAAAATATAATTTCTCAGCTATGCAAAATACTAGGACTAAATATGAATTGTATAAGAGCTTCACAGATTTAACAGAATAGAAGCAGCTGCACTATGAGTCAGACTGTCAGAAGGAGAGTAAGGAAAGAAATAAAAAGATTTAGGAAGTGGTGATTACTGGGCAAGATCCCACCAGCTAAGGTTTTTATTTATTCTTACAATGGGAGGCAAATTCCTGAGTTCAATGTCATCCTAGGACAGAGAGAGTTTAGGTCCAGGCCCAGGCAGAGTAAGAATGGCAATTTCAGGGCAGGGTGCCACCCAGCAATCTTGTTGTCTGTGTTTATACTTGCAGTCTCTTTCTAAGAATGAGTGGCTGTACTCATGGGATGCTAATTCATGGGACAATCAAAAGGGAACCTGGGGTAATGACTGAATTGATATGTAAATAAAAGACTGGGCTTCAAGAGAAGAGCTGTTAGAGAGTTTTTAGGATTGCAAAAAGCTGTCTCAAGCAGACAGCAGTCTGGAGATCTCCAGAGAAAGTAGAACACAGAACAGTCTAAAAAGCTGCCTCAAGTAGAACACAGGCCATCAGTTCAGAACCATGATTTGACTTCATTCATCTGTTCTGCTGCCCTCCAGATACCCTTTACTCAAAACCCTTCTCCAAGCTGAGGCTGGTCCTTGGAAGTACATCATCTACTAAAAAAAACTAACATATTGTTTTAGAACTGAAAAAACAGCAGTCAGCTTTTCATGATGAATAAAAATAGTAAGTAACACCTTACTCCATAATATTTATCCAAAAATAAAAATAATTTGAGAAAAAAATTTTCAAAGAGAATAATAATGACAATATGGCATATTTAGGACTGATGAAGCAGCTCAATGTGAGATATAAATGACGCAATGAGTATAATTCCCAGTCCTACATATACACAGTGTGTGTGTGTGTGTGTGTGTGTGTGTCTGTGTGTCTGTGTGTGTAAGTACAATAACTGTATATGTCTTAGTTGGAGTTCTATTGCTGTGAAGAGGCACCAATTAACAACAGCAATTCTTATAAAGGAAAACATTTACTTGAGGCTGGCTTACAATTTCAGAGGTTCAGTCCATTATCTTCATGGTGGGAAGCATTGCAGAACTCAGGTAGACATGGCGTCAAAGAAGAAGCTGAGAGTTCTAGATCTTAAGAGTGTGTCACAGTGGGCATAGCTTGAGCATTTACTACTTCAAAGCCCACCTTTACAGTGACACACATCCTCCAACAAGGCCTTACCTCCTAATGGTGCCACTAACTATGGGCCAAACATTAACACATGAGTCTTTGGAAGCCATTCCTATTCAAACCACCATAGTACAGAAATTTAAAACTTCTATATGCAATATATAGTAATACATTACCAAGTAATAAAGCAAAGGCTGAACTATATGCATATAAGCAATGAAGAAGACATTATCTTGAATATGATGGAATAGCATGTAACATACCATTTCTTATTTATTTATTTATAACATACCAACTTAACACCTACAAGAATTATTTCCCCAATGTGACAGGACCGCTGACAGTACTAACTAATTAAATTCATCAAGAAACAATAATGCTTGTCAGGGGTAAATGACACACCAGTCCAATTGCCCAGAACCATTTTTCCTTTGATTTCCTTTTAATCACAGAAACCTAAAGTGGAAACTTCTGGTTTCTTTAGAAAGTCAGTGATGTCAAAGAGTGTTTCACTGAAGCAGACACAGGTGAAAGGATGTTTTGCTAAAGCAAGCATGTGAAGGACACGTGAAGGATTCTTCACTTAAAACACACATGTATTGATTCGCCTTTCATTGAGTTGCTGAGCTCTGTTTGTCATGATTCCATAGTAAAGCACCAAAAAACTTCTGGTGGTGTTCTGGTGGCTTCTTACCACTTCCTCACACTGAGGCCAACTGGCAGAGTAATGTCAGCTGATACAGACTCACATGAAGTTTTGCTAAGATAGACAGACTCACATGTGAGGCAAGACCTGTGGGAGGACATGTGATTTTGGAGGGAGCATAAACAGGACTGAAGAGACAGTGACGGGGGAGGGGGTGTGTGTGGGGAGTTGTGCACAGCTAGATTTGCAAAGTTTCATGGTCTCTTGTCTTCCTCTTCGATGATCGAGAGAGACCACAAAAAACTCCTGCTGACTCATGCTGACTCAGTTGAGGTCTGGCTGTTTCTGATAGGCCATGCCACTGCTGTTAATTTGTATTTGCTATCCTGACACTACCAAACTGGACTGCTGGTATATTCACAAAGTGTTTACTAGTGGATCAAGCTGCTGCTGCTGATTCATGGGAACAGAACTGCTGACCTCCTGACAACGCAAATTGGATTTGCTCCAAAGAACAATTCCTAAACAGGTCCACTTCCTGTTAACCTTGCTTTTCCACTCCCTCTAGTGGGTTGTGGGCTAGAAGGGAGGTTAAAGCCTTTAAAAACCATATTAAAAGTAGGTTTTGAAAAATTGAAGTCTACAGAAACCTATGTCAAACATTTTGCAATGTGAAAAGATTTGAATGCAACCTACATGACCTTTATTAAAAGATCAAGCATCTTATGATTCTAAGTCAGATCCAAATTCAATATAAGGAAGAAAATGAGTGGCTGAAAATATCAGTATGTAACAGACCCTTACAAGGAAGTACAAACAACTACAAAGATAATAAAAATTCAATCCACTTAAGTTATCAACATATGGATTACCTTCAATATGACTTTAATTTATTGATCACTTTATTCTTTTAGCATTAAGATAAATTAATGTAATTTTTAAAATAAAGTTCTTAGATGCTTAAAAGGGAAAGACTGGATTGCTGTTTGCCTAGCTCTTTTTTTTTTTTATTACTACATATGTGTATCTTGCAAATTGCATACACCTTAGCTTTTTCCTTCCCACAATACAATCTCAGTCATGTAATGTTAAATAGTTAAATACATGCCACCGCCACTTATCTTTTTAACTAATGTATTAAAAACTTTTAGCACCTTCGTTGTTTTTAATTATCTGTTTCTCTGTGCCTAGTTTTTCTCAATTACTGTTTTTGGATTGAGTTTGTTGATTCCTAATTAACCATATCAAAGAAGGTTGTCTTCATTGCATTTGATCCCTGACTTACAATGTCATTTATGATTTTCACCTTATAGTGTCACATTGTGTCTCAAAGTTAATCTTAGATTTCAGTTTAGTACGTTCAATGTTCACCACTAATTTTTAAGATGTAACTTAGTAAGTCTTTGGTTTTGGTTTTGGTTTTGCAAACATGTAGAAGATTCCTTTCCTCACCCCCACCCCCGAAAAAAAAATCAAGGGCTATATTCTCTGACATTTTTCGGTTTTTTCTGATTATCCCCACCCCTGTGCCATGTGTTTGCTTAATTTAATCTATTATCTATTATTGGACGATTTCATCATTATTGATGCTTCTAGTATAGTCTGGATATGAAGTATTCTCTAAAAGGTTCAAGTGCTGAAGTCTTCGCTCCCAATTAAATGCTGAAACAATTTTCAAAGGCAAGCCTTTTGGGAAGTGATCGCTTCATTGAAGACTCAATTCAATACCCTGTTGAGAGGTGGGGCAAACTCTGAAAGGTGTTCCTAGCTAAAGGTAGGTGCTGGAACTGTTTGTTAGAGCCTTTCTCCTCTTCCTTACTGTCCCTCCCCCTCTCTCTTCCTTAACTCCTCTCTCCCCTTTATGGCTGCTATGAATGAAATCATACCCTTCCTCTGCCATGATTTTATTTCTTGTCAACATCTAGAAAACAAACAGGAACTGAATCCTCTGACACCATGGACCAAAATAAAGCTTTCCTGACTTATGCTCATTTCAGGAATTATGACATAACAAAATAATAACACAGATATATTTTCTGTGAAATCTCCTATAGCCAAAAAAGCACGTAAGTAATATAGGAACACATGATTATTTAAAAGAATTTATAAAAGTAAAACTCAAATTCCCCCTTGATTTTAACACTTCCTCATTTCAATCGTTCCTCTTGCATTTCCTAAAAAAAAATAAAATGCATAAATTATATATTTAATTCTTAACTTTTTCTTACAAAGTTTCTTTTTTTTCGAGACAGGGTTTCTCTGTATAGCCTGGCTGTCCTGGAACTCACTCTGTAGACCAGGCTGGCCTCGAACTCAGAAATCCGCCTGCCTCTGCCTCCCAGGTGCTGGATTAAAGGCGTGGCCACCACTGCCCTATTTTTTTTTTCCCCTTATAAAGTTTCTAGCACGCAGTAAGTGCTAGGTTGCGAGCAGTAGTATTAGCAGCTGATACTAGTTCATTTTTCCTAGCAGCTGTAATTTCAGCAAGCATAACTACATTCCTCCAGCCAAGAATATAGCCTAAGCTTACTTTTGCTCTCGTTTACTACCCAAGCTAAAAAAAAATTATCAACTTTATTTAAACTTAACAGCATGTTTTATTCCTTTCTTTGTGCATTATTACATCTTGTAGCCCACTGTTTTATCTTGGTTCACTGCCCTTCTTCCTAGAGCACATTTCTTAGTACTTTATTCAACAAATTATCTCTGGCCAGGATACTTCCTGTGTGCCTGAAACTGTCAAGATTTATATTGTGTTCTAAAACATTAATTTGTTTCAAAATATATTACCAGATTCAGATTTATTTCCCCCTAACCTTTTAAAAATATTAGTGTAGTGCTCTGAATCCAATATTGCTGCAGAAAATTTGCTGGTATTTTTAAATAGACAGACAGACAGACAGAAAAGTAAGTACAGACAGAGTGACATGTGGCAGGCACGAGTTTGGTTACATTACCTTAATTTCTGTGAAAGTGAGTTTTGTAAAAAATCTGGGCATTGAGACGGATTGCCTAATAGAGGAAGGTTATTTTAAAGACTTATAATACCACAAAGTAAGCTTCTACCAGCACTGGAGTTTGTGTATTTCTGACAACTGGGGCAGTATGCTCTAAGCCTTACATATATCCAAATTACATCTGTCAGTCCCTGCCTTCATTTTTACTTATCTACTAACATAGTTATCAGGCCACTCATGATTAAAAGGCCCTGCTACTTTTGGTATTAATCTTAGCCATAATTAGTATATGCTTTATTGCTTTTATATGCTTTGATGTCTTAAGTAATATTTTCTCTGCCAGATATTCTTCAAATAATGATCTTCCCATAAGCAAGCTCCAACTTTCCAATGCCCACCAGATCAGGCAAAGCTGAAACCTTGATTCCTATTTAGATAGGTCCCACATCCCTATTCAGGGTAGAAAAAAAAAAAAAAAAAAGGAAAACAAAACTTAGGACTTAAGTCATTCAGGAAAAAAACTGAGGCAGGATAAAAAGACAGGAGAAAGTGTGGAGACTTAAAAAGAGAAGGACCTTCTCACCAGTCCAAAATAATAAATTCCAACACAATTAACATTTTCTGTGAATGCTGACAATATATACATAACATTCCTTCCATAGAGAGATATTTTATCTTAAAATATAAATCAACCAGGTTTAAGACCTGAATGTTTCTGTAATACCATAGGTAAGGCATCATGACTTTCCTCAGACATTTTCTGGGAATCTCAAACAAGATCATTAACTTTGTTTACAGTAAAAATATCATACCTTTCTGAATCCCTGTGACCTTATCAATTGTACGCCTGTCAAGTACCCAACCTTGGAATTTCATTTAGGATTTTTACCAACAGTTAGAAGATAATACATTCAAAATCATATTGGCAAGAAGGTACAGGTGGTAAAATGGACTTGTTGCAAGGCTGACAACCTGACTTTGATCTCAGAACCAACATAATAAGGAGAGCCACAATTCCTGAGAGATGTCCTCTGATCTCCTCACGTGCACATGAATGCACAGAATCAGATATATACATATGCAAACGCTTTTAGATATGCTTCCTTTTGTTCCAGTGCTTTTAGGTGTGCTGTTAATTTGCTAGTATGAGATCTTTACAGTTTCTTTATGAAGGTACTTAGTGCTATGAACTTTCCTCTTAGCGCTCCTTTTACAGTGTCTCATAAATTTGGGTATGTTGTGCATTCGTTGTCACTGAATTCCACGAGATTTTTAATTTCTTTATTTCTGCCTTGACCCAGCAGTCATTCAGCAGAGTTGTTCAGTCTCCATGAGTGTGTGCAGGCTTCCCACTGTTGTTGAAATATGGTTTTAATCTGTGCTGCTCTGACAGGATGCAGGGATTATTTAGGTGTTTTATATCTGTTGAGATTTGTGTTGTGATGTATATGGTCAATTTTTGAGAAAGTTCCATGAGGTGCTGTGAAGGTGTATTCTTTTGTGTTTGGGTGAGATGGTCTGTAGATATCTGTTGGTTCATAATGTCTCTTAGCTCCAGTATTTTTCACACAAACATATTTAATTACACTTCATTTTTTAATAAAAAGTATGACATATTGCTACTATAAAAACAATGAAGTCAGATTCTCACAAAGCCCAATTTCATGTTCTCAGATGTCTTTCTCTTTTTTCACTAATACCTCTTTCCTATCCTTAACTCTTTTGCTTAAAATGTATATTAAAATATTTTATTAGACCCAAACAAAAAAATACATACTGTAAGAGGCAACTGAGAGAATTATAAATGTACTTTCAATTATGTCTGCTTTTATTTTCCCATTGGTCCACAATAAACTGCTATTTACATAAGTTTTAAAAACATTGCAAAGTTACTGAAACTACTAATCTATATAATATTGCAGATTATAATAATACATCAACCAAGATCAATCATAATTATGTAAGATCCAGGTAATTATAATATCTCACATTATAAAAATAATCTGGTGAATTTATAACACAATGTATATTCTGACTGCTATAATGGCATGAAAACACAAATTGTTGGGCTAAAGAAAACCTGATAAACCTTGTACAGGTTTTATCTATGATATTTATATCATAGATAAATTCATCCATGATGTTCACAGGAAAGATAAGTAACAGAAGAAAACTGTACAGCAACCATCAAAAGCTATGAAAGAGATCCCAAAGGATAAAAGACAAAGGCAATAAAACAGTAGCTGGCAAGCACAGCAAATTACATACAACAAATCTGGAAGTGAAAACAACAGCAACAACAACAAACAAAAACAAAAACCACTGTTCGCTGGAACTACTTGCTTCCCCCACCTCCAGCTCCACTGTCTGACCACCACTCTACCTTCACCAGACCTGCTGCACCAGGAACATCAGGATAGACCTTTCTCATTCCCAATTCCCTGCCAGCTGAATCTCCTTGGGTATACCCAGCTGCCCTGAGATGTTGCTGCAACAACCCCACCCCCTTAACTCCTGAACTCCAATGTCCAACCATCACTGCTCCATCTGCCTCCACCAGGCCTACTGCAACAGGAACATCCATGACAGACACCTCAATTCCCAGCATGCCAGGTCCCCTGGGGCACTCCCAGCTGCTCTGAGACATGCACTGCATGCTGAGTATCATTGTCCAGCCCAAAGCTGCCCACCCAAAGCCTGCTAATTCAAAAGCATCCAGCCTTCTGGGAGATCTGCTACATCAGAAACATCCAGGGATAACCAGATGGCTAGAGGATAGTTTAAGAACTCAAACAAGAGCCAGAGCAACATGGCAACTGCAGAGGAAAACTATTCTACTACAGCAAGCCCTGGATATTCTAACATAATCAAAGCACACACACACACACACACACACACACATACACACATACACACACACACACACACACACACACAATATGACCTTAAATCCAACCCTATAAAGATGATAGAAGCCTTTAAAGATAAAAATGAATAAATCCCTCAAAGAAATACAGGAAAATTAAAAAAAAAAAAAATCAGGTAGAGGCTTTTAAATAGGAAACTAATGAACCCATTAGAAATACAGGTAAATACAGTTAAACAGATGAAGGAAATGAATAAAACTGTTCAAGACTTGACAATGGAAATAAAAGCAATAAAGAAAACAGTCTGAGAACAGTCTGAGAGAATCCTACAGATGGAAGACCTAGGAAAAGAACAGGAACAACAATGCATGATTCACCAACAGAATACAAGAGATGGAAGAATTTCAGGCCATAGAGGATACAATAGACGAAATTGATATATCTGGCAAAGAAAATACATCCAGAAAATCTGGGATACTATGAAAAGACCTAACCTAAGAATAATGGTAACAGAAGAAAGTAGAAAGTCCCAGTTTCAAGAATCAGAAAATATTTTCAACAAAATCATAGAAGAAAAATTTCCCAACCTAAAGAAAGATAGGCTTATATACATAGAAGAAGCTTACAGAATACCAAATAGACTGGACCAGATAAGAGAATCCTCCCATTGCATAATAACCAAAACACTAAATGTAAAGAACAAAGAAAGAATATTAAAAGCTGCAAGGGGAAAAGGCTAAGTAATATATAAAGGGAGATCTATAAGAATTACTACTTCTTAACAGAGACTAAAAGCCAGCAGGGCCTGGGCAGTTACCTTGCATTCTGTAAGAGACCACAGATGTCAGCCCAGACTACTACACCCAGAAATTTTTCAGTCACCATAGATGGAGAAAACAAGATAATACATTTCAAAACCAAACTTAAATAATATTTATCCAAAAATCCAACCCACAGAAGATTGTAAAGGAAAAACTCCAACTCACCAAGTTAACTACACTCAAGAAAACACAGGAAATAATACTATACCAAAGGAAACACAAACACACACATACACACATGCACACACATGCACTAAAACCACCAACATCAAAAGAACATGAATTAGTAATCATTGTTCATTAATATCTCTCAACACCAAATGTACTCAATTCACCAATAAAAGGACACAGGCTAACAGAATGGATGCAAAAACAGAATCCATCATTCTGCTGCATATAAGAAACCTACCACGGCAACAAAGATAGAAATTACCTAAGAGTAAAGGGCTGGAAAAAAAATTTCCAACCAAACAAACCCAAGAAGCAAACTAGAGTTGCCATTATAATATCTAATGACATAGACTTTTAACCAAAATTAATCAAAAGAGATTGGGAAGGATACTTCCTACACACCAAAGGAAAAACTCCAGCAAGATGACATTTCAATTCTGAATATCTACATCCCAAATGCAAGGGCACACGCATCCATAAAAGAAACATTACTAAAGCTTAATCACACATCAAACCCCACACATTAATAGTGGGAGACTTCAACACACCACTCTCACCAAAGGACAGATAATCAAGACAGAAACTAAAAAGAGAAATAACAGAAAGGGGACATTATATATCAAATGGAACTAACATACCTACAGAACACTTCACCCAAACACAAAAGAATAATCCTTCTTCTCCGCACTTCATAGAACCTTCCCCAAATTGGCCATATAATCAGTCACAAATTAGCCTGAACAACTACAAGAAAATTGAAATAACTCCTTGTATCTTATTACACCATCATGGATTAAAGCTGGACTTCAACAACAGAAACAAACTCATGGAAACCAAAGAACTCTCTACTCACTGGCCACTGAGTAAGGGGGAAAAATTTACAAACTTTCTACAATTCAATAAAAATCAAGGCACAAACATACACACAAAAAGGGACACAATGAAAGCAATGCTAAGAAGAAAGTATTAAAGTCCCTTCTTAAAGAAATCGAACCCAACATCAAATTAAATGGAGAGAAATATAAAGCAATTCCACTCAAATTAGGGACAAGACATTCAACATATCATGTAAGGTTCTAGCTAGACCAATAAAACAATTAAAGGATATTAAGAGGATAACATTGGAAAGGCAGGAGTCAAAGTACTGCTACTTGCAGATGATATAACAGCATATATAAGTGACCCCAAAATGTGACCAGAGAACACCTACAGCTGATGAACATCTTCAAGAAGGTGACTGGATACAACATTAACTCAAAAGAACATCAGTAGCCCTCCTTGGTACAAACAATAAACAGGCTGAGAACGAAATTAGGGGAAATCGCCCTTTACGATAGCCACAAATAATGTAAAAAAACTTAGTGTAACTCTAAGCAAGCAAGTGAAAGACCTGTAGGACAAGAACTTCAAGTCTCTGAAGAAGGAAACTGAGGAAGATCTCAGAAGATGGAAAGATCTCCCAAGCTCAGATACCAGTAGGATTAACATAGGAAAAATGGCCATCTTATCAAAAGCAATCTACAGATTCAATGTAATTCTAATCAAAGTTCCAACACAATTATTTACAGACCTTCAAAGAGCAATTCTGAGCTTCATATGGACAAACCCAAGATAGCTAAAGCAATCAAGTACAGTAAAAAAAACTTCTGGAGGTATCACTATCCTTGATTTCAAGCTATACTACAGAGCAATAGTAATGAAAAAGAGAAAAACTGTATGGTATTGTCATTAAAAAAAAAGACACGTGGATCAATGAATAAAATTGAAGGCCAGAAATAAATCCACACACCTGTTGATACTTACTTTTGACAAAGGAGCCAAAACTGTACAGTGGAAAAAATAAAGCATCTTCAACAAATGGTGCTGGTCTAACTGGATGTCTGCAGGTAAAAGAATGCAAATACACCCATATCTATCACCCTACACAAAACTCAAGTCCAAGTGGATCAAAGGCCTCAAAATAAAGCTGTACACACTAAATTTAATAGAAAGTGGGGAACTCCCTTGAACACAATGGCACAGGAGACAGATTCCTGAACAGAACACCAACAGTTGAGGCCCTAAGACTAACAATTAATAAATGGGACCTTGTAGTACTGGAAAGCTTTTGCAAGGCTAAGGACAACATCAATAGGACAAAACGACAGCCTACAGAATGGAGGAAGATCTTCATCAATGCGACATCTGACAGAGGACTAACATCCAAACTACATAAAGAACTCAAGAAATTAAACCACAACAAACCAAATAACCCAGTTTAAAAATGGGGTACAGAACTAAACAGAGAAGTCTCAATAGTAGAAACTCTAATGGTCAAGAAGCACTTAAAGAGATGATCGACATCCTTAGTCATCAGGGAAATGCAAATCAAAACAACTCTGAGGTTCCATCTTACACCCATCAGAATGGTTTAAATCAAAAACTCAAGGGACAGCACATGCTGGCAAGGATGTGGAGCAAGGGGAACACTTCATTTGCTGGTGTGAATGCAAACTTGTACAACCACTCCAGAAATCAACTTGGTTTTTTGAGGTAGAATTGGGAATAATTCTACCTGAAGACCCAGCTATACCACTCCTGGGCATACACCCAAAAGATGCCCCACTATACTACAAGGACACTTGCTCAACTATTTTCAGAGCAGCTTTATTTGTAATAACAAGAAATGGAACCTGAATGTCCCTCAACTGAAGAATGGATAAAGAAATATGGTGCATCTATACAATGGAATACGATCCAGGTATTAAAAACAAAAGATATCATGAAACTGGCAGGCAAATAAATGAAACTAGAAAATATCCTGAGTGAGCCATACCCAGAAAGACATACATGGTATGTACTCACTTGTAAGTAGACATTAGCCATAAAGTACAGGATAACCATGCTACAATCTAGACTCAAATTAAGTAATAAGGAGGATCCAAGGGAGGATGCTCAAATCTCATTCAGAAGAGGAAATAAAATCAACATCAGAGGTGGATGAAGGGAAGGAAGAAGGGGGGGGGGTTCATAACTGGATAGCTAAGGATTGTTCAAACACATGAGTTCATAGGGTTCATAGTGAGCCATAACATAATGCAAAATACATTCAGTCCAACTTCAAAAGTCCCCATGGTCAATCACAGTTTCAACAATATTTAAAAGTCCAAAGTTCAAAAACTAGTCTGAGATTCATGCAATCACTTAATTGTAATCCCCTTTAAAATTAAAATAAAAAAGCAGATCGTGTACTTCCAACATAATCTGGCACAGGATAGTCATTCCCATTCCAAATCATAGGGAAGGGAGCACAGTTAGGAAATACTGAACCAAAGCAAGACAAAAAACCAACTAGGCAAACTCAAAATGCACTTCAGATCTCCAACTCCTTCCATCTTCACTGACTGCAACACACTTCTTTCTCTTGAGCTCTTTCCACTCCCTGTTAGCAGCACTCCTCAGCAGGTATCCCACCGCTCTGGCATCTCTAACATTTTGTGAGGTATCCAAGACAATTTCAACTTCAAAGGGCTTGTTCTAATTACTGGGATCCATACATGATCTTCTGGGATCCTCCAAAGGGCTTCAATCACTTCGCCAGCTCTGCCCTGTGTAGCACTGTATGCTCTGGCTGACTCTACTCCATTGCTATTTCTGTTCTTGGTGGTCATCCCATAGTACTGGCATCTCCAATACGTTGCAGTCTTCCACTGCAACCAGGCTGTACTTGCACCAATAGCCTCTCATAGGCTTTCTTCATGGTGCTAAGCCTCAACTTCAACTGCTCTCTATGACCCCTTCATGCCTTCAAAACCACTATCACCTGTGTGATTCTTACACATTACCAAGTCCATCTGCAGCAGGGGATATGACCTTGGCTATCTCTAGAAAACAGCTTCTTTGTGCTCTCAGAAAATACTTCTTGGAAGATTTCACCTCAGTAATGCTGGTCTCTTCTTAATCACCACTAATTTCTTAGTTCCAGATAGCCAGCATCAATTGTCCCAGTAACCCCTTCTATTCTTGACTCTAAAGCAAGAGACAAGTGGCAGAAGCTGCCAAGTTCTGCTGCTTGCTGGGGCTGGAACAAGGCCCCCTTGTACTATTACATCTTCACCAACTTCACTTTCACATTTTAGTCTTGGCTGTCCTGGAATTTGCTGTAAACGGACCTTGAACTCAGAGATCTTCATGTCTCTGTCTCCTGAGTGCTAGGATTACAGGTGTGTACCACTGAGACTGGACCTAACCTTTTCTTCGCCTAAAACTTGCTGTGTACCAGACTGGCCTTTAACTGGAAGATGTGCTTGCCCCTGTCTACTGGGATTAAAGGCATGTTCCACCATGCCTGGACTTAAGGTTTTCTATAATTCCATTTCACAAGATCTTTATAAACATGGCCACTATGCTTCAAGATCTAGATCATAGAGGTGCCCTTCATTTCTGGATTGTAGTTCATTCAAGATATTGTAAAGTTGACAATCAAGAATAGCCATCACAATCCATCCCTTATCAATTTTACACACAATCTTCTCTCCTTATGTCCAAATGAAAACACTACCCAGGTCATAATAACAACTAACATGATATCCCTACTTCAACTGCAAATGCATAAACAATCAGTTTAGCTGGGTGGGATTTTTGCCCCAAGAGCACCACTTCCTTAATTCCATTTAATAGCCTTAAATACAGGATTTGGCTCCATTCCACTTCCTGGTGCCCCTTTAATATACATTTTGTATTTTTCCTTGCTCAGCTTGCTCCTTTTTATCAAATTGCACTTCATAAGAGTGAACATCAGTAACCACACAACAGAATTTATGCTAGGCTCTTTTGATATTTCTTTTGCTAATGCAATTGATCGAATTTTAACTTTTGCCTTGGGCAGACTCTTCAGACAAAGGCAAAAAGCAGCCATATTCTTCACTAAAATATTAGAAAAACAGTCTCTAGACCAAGTACTAACATTATTCTCTTCTGAAGCATCTTGAGCCAGGCCTCCAGAGTTCAAATAGCACTCAATACCACTGTCTTCCATATTCCTACAAGGACGGCCCATTAAGCTCCACTCAAAGCTTTACACTATTTTCCAAATCCAAACTCCCCAAATCCACATTCCTCCGAACAAAAACATTTTCAGGCCTATCAAAAAAAAAAAAAAAAAAAATGCCCCAGTCACTGGTACCAACTTCTGTCTTATTTAGGGTTACCATTGCTATGAAGAGGCACCATGACCCAGGTAACTCATATAAAGGAAAACACTTAATTGGGGCTGGCTTACAGTTTCAAAGGTTCAATCCATTATCATAATGGTGGAGAAGCATAACAGCTTGCAGGCAAACATGATACTGGAGGAGCTGAGAGTTCTACATCTTGATCCACAAGCAGCAGAAGAGAACTCTCATTCCACACTAGGTGGAACCTAAGCATGGGAGCCTCAAAGTCCCACCTCCACAGTGACACACTTCCTCTATCAAGGCTACACCTCCTCTAATAAGGCCACACTTCCTAATAGTGCCACTTCCCATGGGTCAAGCATATTCAAACCACCACAGGAAAAGAAAGAAAGAAGGAAGGAAGAAAGGAAGGAAGGAAGGGAAAAAAACTGTTCAAAGGCAATGTTAAAACAAAAGTGGTCTGCAAAATATTTGTACAGGCTTTTTGTTTATGTGAGGTACAGAACGCTTGGAGGGATCCAATCCTGTCAACATTCACAGTATCTGCAATGTTTCTACTTCACTCAACAACCAATATGTTTATGAAAAGCATCTAAAATAAGAATCTCCAACTTGACAGTGTATTTGTCTTTTCTCATTCCTTTGTTCAAGTGATTACTAAATATTGTAAATCTTCACATGACTGGAATTTACTGCAGACACTCCTTTGAACTATATCACATAAGTCAACAACCTTCATTTCTTCACTTTTTCCACATAGACCCTATATTTTCTCCATTCACTCTTCATTAGCATATATTACATTGAACAAAGGAATTGGTTTCATTATGGCATTTCCAGATGCAGTCACCCCCACTGCCACCATTATTAGCCTCCTTTCTACTGCCATGTTCCAATTAAAGTTCACACACGAGAAAAATATGCAAAACCTGTCTGTATGAGACGGGCATATTTCACTTAACAGGATGGCCTCCAGGGCTTTTTTTTGTTTCCCATTCTTTTCTATGGCGGAATAAAATTCTACTGCACATGTATCATGCATTGTCTCTACTCATCCACTGATGAGCATGTGTAATATAGTAATGAAAACAAGTGTTCAGGCATATCTGTAAGAGAAGGCTTTAATGCTTAGGACATATAACCACAAATGGTATATGGGCACTTCTATTGTTAACTTACTGAGGAATCTTCATATTTTACATTTTCCACTAACAGGAAATAAAGGTCCTTTTTTCATCCACATTTCTGACAACACTTGATATATTTTATTTTCTTAATTGAATCTTATTGTACCTGGGGTTAGATCAATTTCAGTGATTCTTATTTGCAATTTCCTTATGATTAAGAAGATTTTCAAAAAATTATGGGCTATTTATACTTACTCATTTGGCTAAACACAGTGTTATTTTCTTGTAGTATTTTTTGAACATTTATACTTCTTCAATGGAAAAGTATTTGTGTTTTTACATCATTTTTTATTGGATTATTTGTTCTTTTGACCAAATAACCTTTGGTCAGTATTTGGGTTTTTACATCAATTTCTATTGGATTATTTGTTTTTTTGACCAAATAACCTTTGGTCAAAATTATTTTGATATTTTTTAGTTCTTTATATATTGTGCATATTAATCACCTGTCAGATGAATAGCTGGTGAACATTTTCACTCATTCTGTTGAATGTTTCCACATCTGTTAACTAGTTGCTTTTCCATACATAAGGATTTTTATTTAATGTAATCTCATTTTTTAGTTTTTGCTATTACTTCCTAGGTTACTGGAGTACCATTCAAAAAGTCATGGTATATGTCTAGAAAACTTTCAGGTGTGTTACATTAAGATCTTTCATCTATTTTTGAGCTTATTTCTGTACAAGATGAGCAACAAGGATCAGGTTTCAGTCGTCTAAATGTGGATATCCAGTTGTCCTGATATCACCCATTAAAGAAAATTTTTTTCTCAATGTGTATTTTGTTAATCTTATAGATGGGAGAAGAAAGACCACCAACCCAAATTATCATGACCAAATTGATTAAAATGAGATTTTTCATTCATGTACACGGGCTGCCTCCCCCTAAGGTAGGTTCAAGAGGTCAGCCTTGCATGTGAGAAAAACAAGGTTTTTGCTCAGGAGTGGGGGGGGGTTCCAAATGGGGGATTTAGCTGGCAAAATAGGAGCACAGGGTTATTAGGAGCAGCACATAAGCACATAAGCATAACATAAGCATGACTAACTTTAGTCATAACACCTCCTAGAACAAAGACACAGTTGCACAATGATCCCCAACAGCAGGTAGCCACAACAAAGGTTATCATAACCAGGTAGTCATAGATGGTCATATAACCTTTTGAAACACAGGTAGGATTTCAATATGGTTATAAGCAACCTTTGAAACAAAGACATGACTGCCATTCCTGGAACAAGCTGCAAAGAACCATTTGTAGTTAGCTTACCGGTAGTGCGTACCCAATATTTGAGAAACAGATTTAATCATAAACAGGAATAAGCCTGTAAGATGTCTTTACTATAAAAAGTCTTTCAAGCCTAAGATGAAGGCAGGCCTTAGTTTCTCATACTCTATCAAAAAATCTGATTACTGTAGCTGCATGAGGATTATATTAAAGTTCTTCAACAATATTTTTGGGTTGGTACCATAGTTCTTCTGTTACTAAGTTCCAAAGTATACTTTGCAGTCATGTTTTGTAATACTTCTAGCATTGAACTGAAATATCAGAAGCTCAAGAGTACTTGGCTCTTTGGGCTTTTTTATGGTTCCATATGATTATCAAAACTGTATTCCATATTTCTATGAAGAATATCACTGGGATTATACTAAAAGATTCTATTCAATCTGTAGACCACTTCTGTAATGCCATTTCAACAGTACTGACTTTGCTAATCCATGAACATTGAAGTCTTTTCACTGTAATACCTTCCATTATTTCTTTCTGCATTACAGTATTCACTATAGAGGGCTTTAAGATCTTTAAGTTTATAGATAGGCTTTTATTTTGATTTGGATTGGTTTGGGGTGTTTGTTTTTAAGGCTGTGAAATGAATCATTTCCCTTTTTAAAGCAAGTTTGTTATCTTCAAACTGTGCAATAAAACACGACTATACATCCATCAGAATGGGGAAGCATATGAAATCCTGAACAAACTGGAATCTCTCACACACTATTAGAAACACGAAATGTTTTGATCACTTTGGAAGAAAGTATGACAATTTCTATGACCTAATAATTACCTTCGTTGATACTCCTTGAAATATTTTTTTAAATCCTAAAATGATTTATACATAAACATTCAAGGAATTTTCATTCATCATAGCTAAAACCTGGAAACAGCCCAGAGTTCCATCAACAGGAGAAAGAATAAGTTACCTCTGGTTATTTATTCTACAGTCTAAAGCTTGTTAAAAAAAAAAATGAAGAAGAGAAGGAGTAGGAAGAAGAGGAAGGAAAAGAAGCAGCAGCAGCTGTTGGTGCTGGAGAAATGGTATAGAGGTTAAGGGTGCTTAATGCCTCCTCTCCCCCCAGAGCTCCATAGTTTACTACCTAGCACCCATACTGAGCTGCTCACAACTAACTATAACTCCAGTTCCAGAGATGTGATGCCTTCATTTGATCTTTCTGACCTTTGAGGTCATCTGTTGCATACATATATACTCGTTCATTCGTGTGTGTGTGTGTGTGTGTGTGTGTGTGTGTGTGTGTGTGACATAAATAAAAATAAAAACCTTAAGAGAAAGAAGGAAAATGTTGAAAGGCTTAAGAGTTGGCTCACAAAGTAAAGTCAAGCACAAAGAGCATAGCCAGGACCCCTAGATAAAAGCCAAGTAAGAATAGCACCCCTCCAGTAAACTTGATGTGGGCAAGGCAGGTGCAGAGAATTCCCTAAAGCATACTGGCTAGCCAGACCCCCCAAAAAAACATAGCTCCATGTTCAGTTAGAAGTAGTACCTCAGTATGTAAGGTTAGACCAATAAAAAGAACACCCAACATCAACTTCAGGCCTCTGTACATATATATACACATGTGTGTTCACATACCTGCAGACACACATACATACAAGCATAGCACAAATTCATACACAGCAGAACTGATAAAATGAGGAAATTGAAAAATTGCTCATTAACTGAAAAAACCTTACATAAGAGTCCAATTAAGGCTGAGGACATACTGCAGATGGAAGAGTGCCTCACTAGCATGACTAAGCACTAGGTTGGATCCCATAAACTGAATGTGTTGAGGTATGTCTGTAATGTCAGCATTAGGAAGGTGGATGATCATAAGTTCAAAGCCATCTTCCTCTAATAAGAAGATCAGAGAAATTCATGGTCATCCTCCTCTATTACACAGCATGTAGCTATAAAATGATTTCAATTTTTTTACACTAGAAAAGTGTTTATGCCCAAGAGTGTGGGAAAATGATGAACTGGCAAATGAGGAATATGAAGGACTCTCTAGATAAGAGTAGCATATTGTGTACTGCTCTAGTTGGCAGTGTGAACCTGGGAGAGTGGAGCCTAAAAATGAGGTGTACTAAAGTCTCATGCAATAGCGAACTTTATTCAGAGTATCAGACATTTTATTCTCTGAGGGTTAAGAGTCACGTGAGTGAAGTATTCAATCATAGTGTATTCAATCACATGGTAGACAAGCTGCACATGGCAAAAACATGGTTTTATTTCACAGAGGCATATAAACAAATAACAATACCCAATTATAATGAATAAACTGAAGTAAACTCACTCCTATCTGTTACACCTGGGAGGAACATAAAAAGCAAATCCCAAGAACAATTCTGTGTTTGAAAAAACTAAGGTAACAAGACTCTTGTCTTGTTTTCTTGGAGTTTTCTCACAGGCACTCAGAATGCCCATCAGACAACATTCTTGGACTATGTTCTGTTGGCATACTATATTTTAACCAGGTTTTAGCTGACACATGCATATGTATTTGTCAAGACTCTGGATTTTATACTCACGACTTATGTTTTCACAATATATTATTAGAAGACTGATATATCTCAGTGATAGAATGTTTGCCTAGCATACACAAGGCTCCGGGTTCAATCATCAGTACTTATGGATGCTAGATTAAAATATAATTCACTGGGGGCAGAGGTAGGGAGGGACCTGAGTGGGAGAGGGTACAGGGAGGGGAAAGAGGGAACATGATCAGGTATGGGGGAGGACAGGAGTAAAGCCCTGAGGGTCAGCAGAAAGAATGAAAGCAGGCAACCTCAGAAGGTAGGAGGTGGAGGGACCCTCTAGAATGTACCAGAAATTTGGGAGGTGAGTGACTCTCAAGACTCAAATGCCCAAGAGTGGGGAGAATGAACTTGTAGAGTCTACCTCCAGGTGAAAGACAAGACATCAAGTGGAGGGATGGGGTTGCCATCCCACAGTCAAACACTCTGACCTAGAAATGTTCCTGTCTAAAAGAACTGCAAGAACAAAATGGAGAAAAGACTGAGAGAAAAGAGTGACCAGCCCAAATTGGGATCCATCTCAAGGGGAGGCTCCAAGACCTGACACTATTACTGATGCTATTGTGTGCTTACAGTCAGGAACCTAGCACAGCTGTCCTCCGAGAGACCCAACAAGCAGTTGGAAGAGTCAGATGTAGATACTTACACCCAACCAATGGACAGAAGCCAGGGACCCCTGTGGTTGAATTAGGGAAAGGCTGGAAGAAGCTGAGGAGGAGGGCAAGCCCATAGGAGGATCAGCAGTCTCAACTAACCTGGATCCCCAAGATCTCTCAGACACTGAGCTACCAACCAGGCAGAATATACTAGCTGATATGAGGCCCCTGACACATATACAGCAGAGGACTGCCAGGTCTGTCCTCAGAGAGAGAAGATGCACCTAACCCTCAAGGGACTTGAGGACCCAGGGAGTCGGGAGGTCTGGGAGGGTGGGGATGGGGTGGGGACATCCTCTTGGAGATGGGGGAGGAGGGATAGGATGAGGAACTGTTGGAGGGTGGACCAGGAGGGGGATAACAACTGAACTGTAAAAAAGATTAAGAAATAAAAATATATATATATTAAACATTCTCTCAAAAAATATTATTAAAGGTTTGGAAGTCAGTACTAAATTGTGCCGTTAACAAATATGGCCAACTTAAGTCTTTCAAAATACTCCTCAAAGTTACTTTTTGATCAGCATTGCTTAGAATATGTCCACTATAGTGGTTACTATACTATGTTTCTAAGAAAAAATACCTTAAAAACTGCAATTTAAGGAAAGAAAGGTTAATTCTGGGTTATAGTTCAAGGGAACACATTCCATCATAGCAGAGAAAGCATAGCGATAGGATCCAGCCCTACCGCATCCACAGTCAGGAAGTAGAATTGTGGACATGCAGTGAAGTCAGGCTAACAACCTCGAGGACTGCTGAGTAGCCCACTTCTTGTAAAGCTCTACTTCCTAAAAAAACAACAACCTTCACAAATAGTCTACCAGCAAGGAAAACAATGTTCAAACACATAAGCCTGTAAGAGACACTTATACATTCAAACCACAAGCCCATTTAAAGAGTAAAAAAAAAAAAAAAAAAAAATTGTTTTTAGCAGATGAAGACATGACCCAGCCATTAAAAAGTACTGGCTTCTTTTTCAAAAGACCCAGAGTTTGGATGCCAGCACCCACAGAGCAGCTCACAATCATCTGTACCTCCAGTTCCAGGGTATCTGAGGCCCTCTTCTAACTTCTGTGAGCATTGTACACATGCAAACATACACACGCAGATAAATACACATAAAATAACATAAATAAATCTAATTTTTTAAAGTTGCATTTATTTCTTCCCACCTTCCATCAGTGAATGTATAGTATGAGTAAAAAAACATGAAACAAAATCCTTGACACTGAACAGTTCTTCCAGAAAGGAGTGTACGACTCCACAGGTGATAGCCTCTATATACTGTTTAAGGTTAGCATTCACTGTATTTAAGATTTTTATTACTGCCTATGTCCATTTTGTTCTGCCATCAAAGAAAAGAACAGGAGTGTGGGCAAGCAGGAGCCTGAAATGGTTTGCTTTAGACCACAATGGAAAATCAGCACATTTATGACTTTAATAATGCCGTGATGTAACTAATTCATTCATCCTTAGATGCTTGCTTCATCTTCCACATCTCTTCAGTTTTCATTGAAAATCTACTCCTCAAACAAGATTAATCCATCTCTCCTCAAAAAGTCCCTAAGTTGTTTCTACTTCTCTTAACAACACTTAGAAAATCACTAACTGGCTTGAGTCAGAAGCAACTCTTAGTAAAAGTTTATTTAGCCTAGGCAAGTAAGTTATTTGCTGCTTCTTCACATGTAAATTATGAGTGACCTGGAATTACAGGCTTTGACATCAAGGGTTTATCATAAGGGTTAGAGGCTTGGCCTCATGAATAAACTAGAGGCTAAAAACTGACAGGACTAAACTACCAAAAACAGTTTATATATATCCAATTTTTTTTTACAAATATACTTTAACTAATAAAAGTGAAAAGCTACTTAAATATTTCCAGTTTATGTTGAAATACTTTTATTATGATTAAAGATAACATTACTAACTCACTGTGGTCACTAGCAGAAAGAATAAACAAAATTTTGTTCTCCTTTGCTCCAACACTAAAAATGTTAAGTTCTTTCAATACTTTCATTTCTCATTCATTTCTGCATATTCTCATAAGAAATTCTCTTTACACTTTATTCTCTGGTTATGGGAAAGTGAACATAAGTTAAACCTAACCCTGCCTTATCCCAGTTAAAATAATTCATTCTGGTCCACTACAATGTTTCACTTCATTAGGGGCCATCCAAATTTTTGTCTCTGTGACTACTGGAAATCTCTTGAATATTAAGATAAAAACATTAAAAAGAGAAACTGATAATGCAGGATTATTCATTCCATTGTGAATAGGCAAGAAAAGATAATCACTATTACTTTATCTAAAAAGAACATAAAGGAGGAATAGAAGAAAGGCAGCCAAAAAAACTTCAAATGCTTTGACTTCCACTAATGGTGAAGTGTAACCCTACTTTACCAAATTTCTGATCCCTGCCAGTTATCTGCATATGGAAATTCACTAATCTCAAGCCCAGGAACCAAGTCACAGTAATCAAACTCCAACCCAAAGTTCTAGTTCTCTCTGAAAACAGGAGTAGACTGAACAATGACCAACAGTAAACAGCATTCTAGTAGCAATACTTTCAGCCAAAATCACAAATAAAAGAAAGTGATGAAAATCTTGATCACTACTCAGAATAACAGAACTGGCCAGTTATGCTTTAGAATGTAATTTTCAAGGTTTATGAATTACAGGCACAAAGAAGAGTTAATGAAAAAGAACCAAGATTTGTCTCAGCTGATACTAAAACACATTACTAGGTGGGGCATATGTGTTGATAATTTTCTGAAATCACTCACTAAGCACCTTTAAAGAAAATGTCTAAGGCAATGCAAATGAACCAAAACAATTTTCCCTAAAATATATCATCAAGGTTGCGAGATCATTTTTGACATTTAGCTGGGGACTCTGTACAACAACATGGAACAGCCAGGTAAAATGAAGCCTACTCACGGAAGAGGCGAGTGTTAGGGAAGTAGCCAATCATTTTCTGATTGGATTTGATACCTACTCTACAGAAGGTAATTCATGTGTAATACTGTAAAGCTACTGCTATTGTTTTGCTAAAGGGCCATGATATGACCATCATTGCTTTTGAAAGAACTATGCTTGGGCCCACAGATTAGTGCTGCTATCAATTTTCATCAAAGAAGTTATTTTCCAATTGTCCATGGTGACTACAGACTCATAACCGGTTTCAAAGAACTAAGAATAAATGAATGTTGGATGATCAGCCATCAATGAGACATCTACATCACCCCCTCCGAGGCTCACAGCCAGTGATTTTCATGAACATCACTAATCCTGTCAACACCCAAATCTGGAACAGGGAGGGGGCTCAGAGAGTCCCACCACTCCCAGCCGATTTTTTTGGTAAATGCTTGAGGGGTATGCGGACAGATATTTTTTCAATGTAATTCATTTGGGAAATCTATCAATTATTAAGTCCAAAGGAACCTCTGAACATGTAGTCATCAGGGCAGAAGTACAGGTAAGCAGTCTTAAAGTGTGAGTCCTTTAACTTACTATATTTATACTGATTCCAAGTAATTAAGTTCGAATTGGAGGATTTTGCTCTTACCTTTCAATGTTCTACACTAACTTCAGTATCAGTCCCACAATTCTAGGATACCTACTTGGTGTCAGAAAACTGGTGTTTCAAAATAATGTCTTCTCATTTCTAAGACTGCCTTGTACTATCATCACAGTGCTGAATAGTTGCAATAAATGCCATGTGGCACACAGGTCTACAAAGTCTGTTTCTTTACAGAAAGTTTGCTGCCTACAGAGTCTAACGTCGTTCTCCTATTCTATGTACTTGTGTCCTACATGTGTGGCCAGCTGCTACAATATTTACTGTTGCATGTGTAGATACAGAATCTACCTTAACTCCACCATGCAGCACTGCTAGAGAGGTGAGGCCCACAGGTAAGGTTTTGATTCACACAAATGGAGCCCCTCTGGAATGTGATAATGCCTTTCTCTGCTCAAATGAATTTATCTCTCATGGAATGCATCAATGATCATTGTTGTAAGGGTTTTTCTTTTTACATACGCCCTCTAGCTTCTCTACTTTGCACAAGCAGAAAAAGCATGAGACCACCTAATCTCGAAGTTTCCAGCCCTTGCAACTATAAGCCAAATACAATTTGTATAATAACCACCCAACCTCAGCTATCTGCTACAGTAACAATAAAACTAACTCAAATCACTGCCTAAGATCACATGCTGCATAATAAAGTATGTTTAGCACCAATTTACCAACATACAGCTGACAGAAGTTTAATAATCCAAACAAGGTACTTCTTAAACCATGTTCCTATTCCAGGGCTTCTTACTTTTTCACTGACTACTTTTAACAAGACCTATGTTATGTTTTTTAAATGCTATTTAACCCTGCCCCTAGCAGCATAGCAGGTATGGCTGCTGTGTCACTTGTGAGTCAGTAGGTGGCAGAGAGAGGAGAGGTTATGGCTAAGCTCAATATTTTGACCTATGAACAACTGAATGTTAGTAGCTTAACATTCCCCAAAGAAAGTGAGCCTGAGATGACCACCAGTCAACACCAGGCAGGCCTGTATGGGCTCTCAGGACAGGGAGCAATCTAGACAGTAGAAGAACCCCACCTGGACTTTAGGCCCCAGGTCAGAAGTGAGACTGAGAGAGATGACCCTGACAGTGGCCAGACAGACAAGGTCAAGTGAGCCCAAGACAACCACCAAAGTGACACCATGTATAAAGTAACTTTTATTCTTTAGTAGTAACTGTCATCTGGAGGCTTGCTTGCTTCTGTCTGCTAACCTAGGCCTAGTCCTGGAAGCTTCTAGCCTCTGTACAATATTATTTATGCTTGGAATGTTTTCAGCCTCTGAAACTTACTCCAGGATAAGGTCATTCTTTCTAGTTCTTTCTGAGCTCTGGCTGGCTGGCTCAAGTCAGCTGTTCTGGTTCAAACTCCTCTCCAAACTGATTCAATCTGGCTTCTCCCTCAGCCTCTGACTGAATTGCTGTTTAGTTTAACTTTAATTTTTTCAAATCCTACTTCTAATGATGGTTCGTAAACTCTTTAACCTTCCTTGTAACCCACCACAAACCAGAGGTAGTGGAAAACAAAGGATATGGGGAAGTGGACCTGTTTTGAAAGATTCTTTGGAGCAACTCCCATCTGTGTTATCTGAAAATCAGTTCAGATCACAAGCTAGCAAGCATCGGCAGCTTGATCCACTCACAAACACCTCACAGATACACCAGCAGTCCAGTTCGGTAGAGTCGGGTAACCAACAATGGTGACAAGACCTAGCAGAGACAGCCAGGTCTCAGCCTCGGCTCAAATCAACAGGAGAGACCAACAGGAACATCATTAGTTTTTAGCTGTGCATCTCTCAGGGGATCGAAGATCAGGGAAGTCATGAGACCCACAAGCCTTACACAGCTAGCTTAGCTGTACTAGCAAGCCAAGCTTTATCTCCATCGCTCGGTGGAGTCCTATTTATACCCTCCAATCATCACGTGTCCTCCACGTGTCTTGCCTCAGCACATGTCTCGCTTCAGCTTGGCTCTTGCCTCTCAGCACATGTCTTGCTTCAACACATGCATCCAATCAGCCTGAGTCCTTGGAAGCAGCAACAAACTGCAGTACACCACCAGAAGTGTTTTGGTGTGTTTCTCTCTATGGCATCCCAACAAATGCAGCTTATCTACACAATGTAAGGTGGACCAATACTTGTATGTCATTAACAAGATCTTTCATCATGTGTTCTTTCGCATGCTTGCTTTAGCAGAGTACCCTCTCTTCTGTGTAGCTTCAGAAAAATGTTCCTTTACAAGTCTGTTTTAGCCTTTCACACCCATGTCCACTTTAACGAAATGTTTCTTCACGTGTTTGCCCCAGCAAAACACCATTCAACCAACTTTCCAAAGAACCCTTAAGTTTCCACTCCATCTCCCCCTTTCTAAGAATTGTCCTTTTCTCTAACATTAACATTCTATATACACAATAGAAATAATTATAAAAACCATCACATTTTCAATAAATGGCTTATGCACAATATAGGCAAACAATAGTCTAACAAAACAACCTTAAATTTCTATCAGTGTTTCGTATTGTTGGGGTAATAATATGCCTGATAGTCACTGACACAGAAAAATAACGCAGAGCAAGATCATACTGACCACAATCCCTGTTATGTTCTCTATGTTATGAGGTTTATTAATCTTAAGAAATTCCACAACTATAAGCTTCATGTAGGACCCATCAAATTAAAGGTCAATATGAACTGTTATGCCTAAAATTAGTCAGAGCCAACCACCAGGCAGCACTTCCAGCATGCGAGCTGCCCCCTGTCACCTGCCCCCCAGTTTTAGGCTTTATAAGCTGGCCCTGAGAAATGTCCAGCACATAGCTTTGAGCTCTTGAGCCTGAACTTTTGCCTTGGTGGATCAGTCTTTAGGTGTGTGTTCAATAAACATTCCCTGTCTGGCTGAGATCAGTGTTCATGTGGTTTGTGGGGTGACTTCTGGACTCCAACACAAGACTATGCCTGTGATGACCCTTGTTGGTACCATAAGGCATAAAGAGAGCACAGCACTCCTGAGACCACTCCTGAGAAGATTCCAGACACTCAGAGACCTCGGGCACCACTAGGAGGAGCGAGTTAAGTGGTGGAGAAATGCAAGAGAAAGAGAAGCAGAAGGATGTGGGCGTGATAAAGGGAGACAAGAGACTCTGGAGACTCAAGGGTAGTAAGGAACAGCACGATGTGAGTAACCAGTGATGCCACTGGGAACCAAGGTGGGGTCCTGGCTTGTGCTGCCACCGTGGACCACGTCTGAGTTCCTGACCTTGCAATAGCAGGGGTCTCTTACTACAAAAAACAGGTGGATGTCCCTGGTCTGGGCTGCCACAGGAGACATGTCAATGGTTGAAGGTTGTGCAGAACCCACACTTGGGCATCCTGGGAGAGCTGGCTCTGGGGGCATGAGAGCAGGAGAGCTGACCCCACCTCTAGCCCACTGCAGTACCCTGGAGATCAGGCTCCACACACTTCAGGAGTTGCAGGTGAGTCAGTCCAGAGGCTATAGGCATGGGAGAGTTGGCCCTACCATTCATCTAACACGTAGTGGTATAGCTGAGGGAGAGATAGCCTCCTCTCCTCTCCAATCACTCCCTACCACCTGCAACAGGCAGAAGACCTGGTCCCAGGGTCATGAGAGCAGGAGAGATAGCACCTGTCCCTCATCAACTATAATACTCCAATGAGCATGCTCTGTACCTTGCCTGGGCAGAACAGTAGGGCTAACCACAGATGTGGGGCTTGCAGGTAAACACACTAAGGGCATGAGTGTGGGAAAGCTGGTCCCACCTTTGTCTGCCCCACTCCTCTCACCTCTTCCCACCTATGGCAGGCATGAGAGCTGATCATCAGCAAGGGAGCGCTGTCCCTGCCCCTCACCTGGGCAGAACAGTAGAGCCAGCCATAGGTGTGGGGGCTAGCTAGTAAGCTGACCCCGAGGGCCAGGGATAAATTCCCTTCCCTCCCTTTTATCCTCACCACCTGCAGCAAGCAGGAGAGCTAGTCCTAACAGTCATGACAGCAGGGAAGCTGGCTCTTCCCTTCACCAACTGCAGCACTCAGGAGAGCAGGCCCTGCGCCCAACCTGGGCGGCGCAGTAGAGCTGATCCTGATGGTAAGGGCAGTGAGTGGGCCAGGCCTGAGGGTGTGAGCATGGAAGAACTGGCCCAGCAACCTATCTGCTGTGCAGCAGCTGAGTGAGGGAGAGATGCCCTACCCATCCACAGCCCTTGCCACCTATGGCAGGTGGGAGAGCTGGCCCCTGGATCCAGTTATGAGAACAGGAGAGCTTACCATGCCCTTCACTTGCTACAGCACTCGAGAAAGTGGGCTCTGTACCTCACCTGGGCAGCAGGGTAGAGCTGGCCCTGGTTGCAGGGGCTGCTGGTGAGCCAGCCAAGAGAGTGTGAGAGAGGGAGAACCAGTGGGTTGACCTGCTCAGATACTTCTCAGGCTCAGTCCAAGGCTTTGAATTGGCCCACTCCAATATCTACCCCATTGATGAACTGCTAGGGTGTATAAAGGGGCCAATCCCACAGATCCAAAACTACAGGATCTCGATGACACAAGGCAACAACCAGATATCCAGAGGAGTCTCAGTGAGAGTCCAGTAATGATAGAGTATCAGAAGCCAGAGTCCTGTACCAGACCAATGTCTCACTGAAATGAGCAATAGCAAGCAAAGAAGTGTGAGAAAAACTAGTACACTGTGGGACACATTGTGACACACTGTGACACACTGCAGCTTCCACATGTTTCTTCACTATTGGTAGAGGACTGATATAAGCAGAGGAGGAGAGAAGTAGAGTTGGGGTACATGATGTGGGGTACACAGAACCAATGAAAAGTTCATTCAAATGTTATTTCAAAATCATATGATTAGCATATTAAAGTCTACAGAGACCACAACTGTCACCTAACCCAACTTCATTTCTAGTCAGGCAAAATAAAATAAAGTCTAGAATGCAATGACTTACCCAATGAATTAGCAGCAGATTAGAATACAGATCCAATCTACCACATTACTAAGGACAGCAAACTTTTCAAATATTACAATCAAAAGGAAAATAATACAAATAAAATAAAGATTTTTTTAAATGCCATCCAAAGAATACTCTAAATGTATGGCACATGGAGTGCCATGCAATGAGAAAGCTGCAGTAAAGTCACCATACTACCTCCTACATCATGAAAGTCTTGAGAGGTGGGGTTGAATTCCCCACTGAAACGCAGAATGCTTAGTCACACAGCTGATTTGAATTCCGACCCAATCTTCCTATCTCCTTTAGGACAACAAACACCTCATGAATATTCAAACCTTACGAGGACCACATTTTGAATAGCTCTGCACTATATGTGCATTCTGTATGGAAACTGTTAGAGATCATCTATAGCTCTCATATACACAGTTTCCATTTGAGAGAGGAAAAATGGAAAGTAGCATCCTTCTTTTACTGTTTGCAAATGAATGAAAAACATGTATGTATGGGAGAATGTATGGATAGACACACATATTTGTATTTACATAGTAGATCTATAAGAGAGTGAGAGAAATAAAGGCTTAGAGAGGTGTAATATTTGGCTCAAGGGCATAAGGCAAACTAAACACAGAGCCAGGATTTGAATTCAAATTAGTCAAACCAGGAAGGCCAAACTATTTATAGAAAACCAGGACACAAAAATACTTTGACTCAAAACATATTTACCCAGTGACTTATAAATCTAAATACAGAGAATCAGGTACATCAGTTGCTGCTTTTAAAGGAGTTAATAGCAGCAAATGCAAGACCAAGCCATAAAAGGCACCTGTTTAATTACAGAAACATCAACAGAAAACTGTCTCCTTTAGGGAAAAAAAAAATCTACAGCAGACTGAAAACTTAAACTCAGATCTAAAGTATAGACTGGGATTTGCTGAGTGACAAAACACTTACAAAAAGACGGTACAAGTAATCTTTATGTGAAAAACCTGAACCCAGAAATGAGTCAGGTTTTGGAGGGATTTTCCTTGAATAGTTTTTAGTTTGTTTGTTTATTTTGTTATTGGCTTTTGTAATATTTACAAAGATTTAGAAGTTGAACATCCCTAATCCAAGAACTACATATGTTTTAAGAAGTTTTAAAGAGTCACACATTTCTTTCAAATTATCAGATTAAAGATGTTCAACCTGTAGTTAGATACACCGTGTGAATGCAAATTTCCTTCTTTGGAATGCCTTTGCTCCACTTGGGTCTACTCAGCAAAGTTCAATTATTCCTCCCAAACCAACTGCAAGGAGCTCCTCCATCTCCAAATCTCTCCTCACTCCTCCAAATATAACTCTCTATGATGCTGCATTATCTAATACATACATCCAATCAAGGTCACAAGCAAAGAGAAAAGGTAGAGCCAGAAGCTGATTCTGAATTCGGATTACTTATATCAAAAGGCTCTAGCATGATTTAGTAATTTCTTTTTTTTAATGTACATATCTGTCTCACTGGAATTCAAGACCAGAGAAACCTTGTACTGAGGGAAAACGGGGAGGGGGGAGGGTGCTGTGGACAGGCACACCTAAGAATCTGCTGGTATACTTTACGAAGTTGATGGGAGATTAAAGCATGAATAACCAGTTCAAGGAGGCAGGAAGAGGCAGTTACCCAAATTACACTGACACTATCCTATGCCAGATGGGTAAGGAGGACCAGCTCTCCTTAGCACCGCTAAGAAGCACTCAGATGCTGCACATCACAGTGTTTTACCTGGGCTTAACTCCCCTTTAGTACTAACTTGATCATTCTGGAAGCAAGAATTTACCTATAAATAAGCCCAGTAATCTAAATACTCTCGGTTCCTTCCTTCAGAACCTTGCTTCATTATGATTCACTTTACCCAAATACAGTTGGCTCAATACAAATAAGAGTTTGCAAATTCTCTTCAAAGCAACCCACACCTGCCTGGAAATAACTCCAATTCTGTGCTTACAATTTTCTTTAGGGGATGAAAAGCACTCTCAAACATGCAGAAACAAAGTAGACACACACCTTGGATAGGGCCAAAGTGAATGGGGGTGCGGGAGGTGTATGAACAGAACTAAAGAACATGTGCGTCCCAAGGAGATACAAACATACTAAACCCTAGGAAGTATAAGTTTAATACAGCTAAACTATGCAGAACCTATGAGAAACAATTGTCACTAGAGACAGACAAGGCATATCATACATGCCATATATATCATGTTACTGCCCTTGGTGCTTATAAACTAAGAGTAGACATTGAATGATTTTGCACCAGGATATACAGACAGATTCTTGAGAGCTTAAAAAAATCAAAATTTTAATTTAAACTTCCATAACTAAGTATACTGATTGTTGCTTTAGAAAGATATTACAGTAGCCTAGAGTTCCACACCTAGAATTTGAAACATCAACAAGTCAAATTCTAGAGAATGTTTTTAATTTAAAAGCAGTATGGAACTGAAGAGTTGTATCAGCAGTTAAGAGTACTTGTTGCTCCTGTAGAGAACCTGATTCAGTTCCTAGTACCCACAAAGAAGATCACAATCTTCTGTAACTCTAGTCCCAAGGGAACTGAAACCTTCTTTTGATCTCAGTGGGCACGAGGCACACACATGCAGACAAAATACACACACAAATAATATAACCCAACCATATATTATGTGTGTGTGTTGTATATAGTATATATACTATATATGATGTGTGCATATGTATTTAATTTTAAAGCAGCAAACATAGTGAAGGCTGCCCTCTGTATAAATTCTAAAGAAGGGGAAGGGACTAGTTGTTCTTTTATCCCTAGTTTTCTTACCTGTAAAACACTAGCAAACTTCAAAGCTAACGTGTAGACAATTTAGCACAGTTGCTCTTAATATGCGCTTAACAGAGATTTAGTAGTCCTCATAGTCATAGTAATTGTAGTTGTAATAGTAACAGTAGTGTTGTTACCACAAAAGAAAAGAGGTCTCCATTTTCGGGGATATTACAGCAGATATTTAAGAAGACAGAATAATGCTGGGAAAAAAAAATCAAAACTGTACTCAAGGTGATATCAGTGGATAATGCCTTTTAGACAAATGCACACAAAAACAAAGATGTGAGGAAGAAAAGAGGATCAAACAGAAGGAAGGAGAAGGATGGAAGATTCACACTAAGACATTTTTAAATGACAGTTATTAGAGCAATACAGACATAAGAAAATCTAATGCAAAGTAGGCTATTTTTTGACAAACAAATCTTCAGATACTGTGTTTTCCAGGTAAACTTAGAATTTTTTTGTGACTTCTGGATTTTGGTAACAGCAAATACATGGACATTTATTAAAATTCATAAAAGACTTTTTACAGTAGCTGAAAAAAGCAGGGTTTTTTCATTATTTCATTAGGAAACACATTCAGACAGCATAAAGAATGTATGTTGAAAAAACTGTCATCTCAATGAAAAAAAAAAATCCCTCCTCCACTTAATTCTACTGATTGCTTTTCATCAGCATTTACAGTTTGCCTGGCACAGTATCTGCTGACAATAAAACACATTTAATTTATTGCCGTATTGATTTCCATGAATGATTTAGGCAAGTTTTACCAGAGCAAGGAGAACAAGCTTCCCCTGTGACATGTGGGTTTTAAATTGTGCTCTTAAGTCAATGCCATTAGTCAGGATGAGGTTTACAGACACGTAACAGGAAAACCCAAAATATGAATGGCTTGAACAACATAAAAACATTGTATACATGTGTACAGTCATGTATGTAGGCATATACAGAAATACAGCACTCTAGAATAGGTTTTATATTTGGAATAGTTCATTTATTTTCAAAATATTAAAAATTCCAGTAACTTCCTCTTCAAACAAATGCTATCTAATAAAAATATAACATGTCACAAATGCAACTCACATGCATCTATTTAAATTTTCTATCAACCTTGTTGAGAGAAAATAAACAAATAAAACAAGTGAAGTTAAATATTTATTTTAAAAATCTAAATTCCCAAAATATCATTTCAACATGAAATTACTGAAATATCTTACTTTTGTATCTAGTCTTCAAAGTCCTCATACTCACAAAGGCTTTCTTAACTCCCTTTGAAGACATTTTTCTTCATAAGGAGCTATCTCATCCACAACCTGCAGCCCAAGGGACCATATGTACCCAGGATACCTATTAATGTAGCCCAACACAAAACTAGAAGCTTGCTTAAAACTTTATGAGATTTGGGAGTAATTTTTTTAATTTTGATTGCAAAATTCTTGAGCATGAACTTCGTAGATGACAACACCATATCACAACATAAAAAGGCTGGGCATGACTGGTTAATTTCTGTCAAGTAATTTACATATTTCATCACCCATATCTGTCAATCCTACAGCATTATAAACTCCAAGGCAGAGATTTTAATGTAACCACATATTTACAATTTCTACCAATCCATACAGTAAGTATTCAATAAGTATCTGTGTAATAATAATAAACATATGTATATTTTTAGAAATATGTGCATATTTATTACACACATTTACTGCATATAAATGTGCACATATTTATCTATTTATGTAAATATATACAAACTTGAGGTCTTACTGAAAATAAATATATACACTCACACCCAACAGACTGCTATGAAACTGAAGGAGGGATGAGGGCCACAGAAAAGTAAGTAGGAACATAAGAACTAGATAGTCTATAGTAATCCATCCCAAATAACTAAAGCCAACAGGAAAATTACATAACTGAATAATAACTTACTCATGTATAATATCTGCCTGTGCACTGATAATAAAGAAAAGCTTTTGTAAGAATTCAGGCCTTTTTTCAAAACAGGATACACTTATGGAATCACTCTTTAACAACTACTACCATCTCACAAGTAAAATAAGGCTGATTATTACACTTTATTCCCATAAACTTTTATCCTTCTATATATAGAGATAGTAGGTTAACACTGTAAAGTACATTATTCATTATGGTATAGATTCAAGCCCCATTAATTTTTACTCTGAAATCAAAACCTCTACTGTAGATGTCTATATTCCATATTTTCTAAGTAGGTCAGTTTCAATTTATTTCAGAGTTTGGTAGCATAATTTTCAATGTATTGGGCTCAGCCGTCATTCTGAATGAAAATTGGTCATGCAGTAACTAAGATACATTAATTTATCTTTCAGAGTGAACATCAGTAATCAAGGCAGGCATAATTTCCAGTATACATACATGTTCTCTTTTAATGAGAAAACTCAGCAAACCTGACTAAAATTTGTTCAACATGCCCTCTATACATGTATTTACCAGTACTCTCATTAAGAAAACAATCCTTCCAGGATGAGTATCCTGACAGATACCGACACTTAAAAACAGGACAAATAAAGGCAGGCGTGGGAGGGCACAGCTTTAGGCCCAACACTCAAGAGGCAGTGGCAGGAAGATCTCTGTGAGTACAAAGCCAGTCTGGTAACAGACAACAATGATGACTACGGTAACGATGACGATTATGACAGTGACAATGATGGGGCAAATAACTGAAAGACTGCAATCTGAAGAAAAAATCTGTCCTTGAAGAGATGATGGGGGGACAAGGTTTTTTTTATAAAAAAATAGCTGACCAAAGAGTTATCTCATCGAGCCAGCTTCTAGGGAGAGTTAAACTCACGTTATCGCACTTCAGAAATCAGAAACAATTGTTGAGTTCTCAGCTCATTTACTCCTTTCTCTGACTTTTTACAAACGTTCAAGGTTCTAGCTCCTACTTTCACAATCAGTGAAGGGGTAGGTACTAACAACAAACTTAACTCTAATCCTATGTGTTTCAACCAAACCTGTACTCATGAATTAATAAACCTTCATCATAGCTTTCTCTTCAAACCTAATCTATGTTATAAGTTGGCAGTTACCAAGAGCTTACTCTGGACCATGCCTATAACCAGTACATGGCTCAGCAAGGATCTCTTCGCTTACTACTTCCTCCAATTAAAACTTGAAATGTTCAGTCTGCCACCCACCTCTTACTGATGAGCATCCTTTAATTCATTTTGAGAGGAAGACTTTTCTGCTCTAAAAGTAAAGGGTGACTCTATGACAGGTGTGATCTATAACTCATAAAGATAGATTTGTCTTTCCAAGTTTCCAAATATAAGGCCAACCAATGGAATTAGCTGCAGACCAATAGGAGAAGGAGAGAAAACACAGGTTTCTGAAAGTTGTCCTCCAATTTTCATGTGCTCACTGCCACACTAACTTGTGCGAGTGCACATGGTGTCGCTCTCTCACACACACACACACACACACACACCTCAAAATGTATTTTTTAAAAGAATGACCCATCTTCAAAAATTGTGTTATATAAAAAAAAGTACAAATGTGTATGGACCATGCTTTCTTGAAGGTTGTAAAATAAACTTAATTTTTTTAAAAAATAAATGGATTTTTTTTTTCTTCTTAAATTTTAAAGTATAGATGTTGAATGTAAGGACACTATCAGTTTCTAACTCAAACAGTGAATTTCAGGGCTTTTAGTTCAGAAGAATGATGAGTTGAATATTCAATAAAGAACTGAAATCACTATTGTAACAACCTGTGAGAAATCGACCGCTGTTACCCTTATAGTGTTTTAGGTAACAAGATAAAAAGAATGAATCTGAAAAGGTTCCTGGTCTTTCTTCCCTCTGTGCCTACTCAGGAGAATCATGGCTTTCTTGCTCAGTCTTCACCTTCCCCACCCTTTGGGACTACCTTGTCACTCTAATTATTTTAGGCTTTGTAAGATAGAGAGACAAAGGAATACTATGAACACAAAGGTTAGGGCTGGCACGGGTTATATGAAGAAGTTCCAAAATAATACAATCAAAAGCATCCAGATGAGGGGGAAAAATGAAGAAAAATAATTTTAAAGAAAGATGACTATGATCCCAACATCTATTACACATAATATTTACAAAACAAAAGAACCAGCATCTATGGAAATTACTTTTTCTTACTGACAGCCCATTTCTGTCTCTTTTAGAACACTGACTAGATCATGAGTCTCAGACACAACACACACAAATATAGACACAGTATCTCATCTGTACTGCTAATAGACACTGCTTGGGATCACAACCTCTGTCTGACTCACTGGAGACTGACATTATGATAAAGGAAATAGGCAGACACAAAATAACACACATTATGTACTCCCTCTTAATATGAGATAGTCAAATTCACTTTGAGAGAAAGCAGAATGCAGCTGCCAGGAAATTGGGGGCCATAAAATGTGCTAATTTTTATCTACTAATTTTAATCTCAAGATTATGACATACTCAAAATTATAGTCATTATTTTTTCCACTGTATCATACCTTCATTTTATACATCACTTATCCAGTATTTATTGAATGCTTGTTAAGTACAGAGTATATAATTATTCTGAAAGAATATAACAAAATGTACCTTTCAACAACCAATGCAAAAAGAGGAGGAAAGAGTGGATAGGAAAAACATGCATCCCCTGTGAGGATTAATTTATCTGTCAACTGAACCATGGGATGCTCAGATAGTATGCCTGCAAGTATGCTTCCAGGTGAGATTAACATAAGAACCGAAAGACTGAGCTAAGCAAATTATTCTCCCCAACATAGGTAACTAATGGGTGAGTTAAAAGTCTAAATACAGCAAAAAGTCTGGTCCTCTCACGCATTAACTCTCAAGTATTTGAGCTAAGTTTTGGGGTCCTACAAGCACATCTTCTATGGTCTTTGTGTAGAACTAACACTGTCAGTTTAGCTGGTTCTCAAGTCTTTAACTTTAAACAAGTACACCATCAGCTGTTCAAATCTGAAGTTCACCAAATTTGTAGAGACTTCATCTCTATAACTATATGAACTGACTTTTTTTGCCGAAAATCTCTCTTAGTTAACATACATAAAATCTCCTACTGGCTTGAGTCTGTATGTCAGAGATGGCCTACAAAAATAGAGCTCCTGAATAATGTAGTAAACTGGGCCCTAAGAAATGGTGCCAGCTCCTGTGAGCAAGCTTGGCAAGATCAAAAAACTAATACTAAATGATGAAAGATTATTTCTTCAGGAAAAAACAAACCATAGTGCAAACTTTCCTGTTTAGAGAGCTGTTCTATTCGTGACTTTGTTTCTGGGGAACTGTTACTGGCTCAAGAAAAAATTGACAGGAGTGGGTGGGTGGGGGAGTATAAAGTAAATATCAAAAAATAATAATAAAAGTTACATAAATATATGCTTTTTTATTTTTTGATTGGATATGTAAATAAAGTAAATATCCAAAAAATAACAGTTACACAAATATATGCTTTTTCTCCTTTTTTCTTTTTGATTGGATATTTACACTTTATTTACATTTCAAAGGTTTTCCCCTTTCCAGGTCTCCTCTTCAGAAACCCCCTATCCCACACCCCAACCCCTGCCTCTATGAAGGTGCTCCTCTATCCACCCACCCATTCCTGTCTTCCCTCTCTGACATTCCCCTACACTGGAGCACCTAACACCCTCAGGCCCAAGGGCCTATCCTCCCACTGATGTCCAACAAGGCCCTTCTCTGCCACATATGCGGCCAGCACCATGGGGTCCCTTCATGTGTATTCTTTGGTTGGTGGTCCAGTCTCCTGGAGTTCCAGGGGATCTGGCCAGTTGACACTGTTGCTCCCTCCATGGTGCTGCAAACTCCTTCAGCTCCTTCAAGTCCCTTCTCCAACTCCTCCATCCAGGACCCCACACTCAGTCCAATGGTTGGCTTCGAGCATCTGTCTCTGTATTTGTCAGGCTCTGCCTGAGCCTCTCAGGCGACAACTTATCATGCTTCCATCAGCAAGCACTTCCCAGCATCCACAAGAACATCCAGGTTTGGTGGCTGTACATGGGATGTATCCCCACGTGGGGCAGTCTCTGGATGGCCTTTCCTTCAGTTCTGCTCCACACTTTGCCTCCATATTTCCTCCTGTGAGTATTTTGTTCACCTTTCTAAGAAACACTGAAGCATCCACATTTTGGTCTTCCTTCTTTTTAGGCTTCATATGGTCTATGAATGGAATCTTGGGTATTCCAAACTTTTGGGCTAATATCCACTTATCAGTGAGTACATACCGTTTGTTCTTTTGTGACTGAGTTACCTCACTCAGGATGATATTTTCAAGTTCCATCCATTTGCCTAAGAATTTCATGAAGTCATTGTTTTTAATAGCTGAGTAGTATTCCATTGTGTAAATGTACCACATTTTCTGTATCCACTCCTCTGTTGAGGGACATCTGGGTTGTTTCCAGCTTCTGGCTATTATAAATATGGCTACTATGAACATAGTGGAGCATGTGTCTTTATTACATGTTGGAGCATCTTCAGGGTATATACCCAGGAGTGATATAGCTGTGTCCTCAGGTAGTACTATGTCCAATTTTCTGAGGATCTGATAGACTGATTTCCAGAGTGGTTGTACCAGCTTGCAATCCCACCAGCAATGGAAGAGTGTTCCTCTTTCTCCACATCCTCGCCAGCATCTGCTGTCACCTGAGTTTTTGATCTTAGCCATTCTGACTGGTGTGAGGTAGAATCTCAGGGTTGTTTTGATTTGCATTTCCCTGATGACTAAGGATGTTGAACATTTCTTTAGGTGCTTCTTGGCCATTCGAGTTTCCTCAGTTGAGAATTCTCTGTTTAGCTCTGTTCCCCATTTTTTAATAGGGTTATTTGGTTCTCTGGAGTCTTAACTTCTTGAGTTCTTTGTATATATTGGAAATAAATGCTTTTAAAAACAAAAAAAGAAAAGAAAGAAAAAACTGACAAATCACCCACCCAGTAAAGACTTCTCCAAATAAAATCTCCACAGCATTTCATTTATATTTCTGCAATTTTACTTTTTATTGTTCTAATTTTTCTTTTTGTTCCTCTATTACCTCTGCTGAGCTTTGAATTATTTGAAGGCAGAGATTACAAAACTGTTTTTATATAGCCAATGAATGTCTTAACCTGTCACTAGAACAGCAGCTTGATTATTCACTAAATTATTTAATGATCATTTTTAGTACTTTGATCAAATTTGATTTAAAAAGCTTGCTTCTACTTGGACGATATAAACCAGAGCCACAAATAAAATAAAGCAAAGGGAACTATAATCATTAAGACAAAGGAAGAGAATTCTGAACTGGGTAAAGTCAAGAAACTGGTGAATCATTATGTTCGTGCTACTCCATGTTTTTGTTTAGTTGAATTGAATGCTGATAGCAATTAGCAATGTTTATTTGAACATCCTGTTTCTTTTTGAAACATACCAAGACCTTTGACAAATCCATACTTCTATTGTTTGTCCTGTAATACTTAATGCCCTAAAGGATTTTTTTTCAATTTATAATTTTAAGTATTAAGATTATTTTGACATGAAATCATTAGAAACAGGACTCCAAAAAGAGCACAAGTAAAATAGGAAATGGATTAGTTTAATCCAGTGAAACATCTATCTGAACATATAACCAACTGACTTGAGGTGTTCCAAAGATGCCCCCTGCAATTCACCTCTTGGTTCAAATCTTTGTGCTACCTCCATTATCAAGAGGATTTCACCTTTTATTGTGGCAGACTGCCAGTCAACTCCACATTTACAATTTTACATTTTAACAGCTCCACTGAAAATTTCTGCATCTAAATAAAAATAAGTTATCAAACTGTTTAAAAAGTACAGCTGCATTTTGTAAACAGTATCTTTTGCTGAAGAATCATTTGCCAGTTTTTGTATACAGTTCAAGGAAACCCCAAAGTACAAAATGAGAAAATATGATTCCTAAAATGAGTATCAGGAAATCTTAAACTGTTAATAGCAAAAGAGACCAGATGCTGAGCAGCCAAATCCTGAAAAACTCTGTAACACTCAGGTCATATTATTCACGTATAGCCAGACAGACAGAACTTTTTTGATACCAATATTTTTACTGTTTTTATCTGAAACAGACAATGTGCTCACCACCTTTTCACCATTAAGTGAAAAATAAGATTTAAAAAAGACAAAGCCAAGTTACTGCACTCAGTGAAATTTTAATATTACAAGCATTACTCTTTGTCCCCTCAAAACAAATATCCTTCTCAGTCATTAACTTCATAAGCTGATAATATGTAGCTACATAAGGAATTAAAAATTCAAACATTCTCCCATATAATTAATATGCAATAGTTTAAACATACATACACGCACATACGTGCACATACACACACTTGTACCTCCTATATAAACACCCACAAAAATGTGATTGTTGTTACTGAACCGAACAGACTGTAAATACCTCCCTAATCCTAGGCATAGCCATGATCTTAACAGCCATAATTCCAAATCCTGGCAAATGGAATTCTTTAGCCAACTAATTTTAGAAGCTTCTATTCATTTCCTCAGAAAACTTCAATTTTCAATTTTCTTCCCTAAAAAATTTTCCATCTAGCAGGTCTACTGCTTAAGCAGCCCACTTCTTCTTTGAGATATCTCAGAGGCTTAGAATGAGAACCGCCTAAAGAAAACTCTGGACAGTTAAAACAATCCTGAATGATGAAAGAACTGCAAAAAGGATTCACCATGTCCAACTTCAAGATGTACTACAGAGTTACAGTAATAAAAATGCATGGTACTGGTACAAAAACAGACATATTGATCAATGGAACAGAACTGAAGATCCAGACATAAATCTACACACCAATGGACACCTGATTTTTATAAAGAGATCAGAACAGAAATATACACTGGAAAAAGAGAACATCTTCAACAAATGGTTAACATCAAACTGTACAGTTGCATATAGAAGAATGCAAATAGATCCATACTTATCATGCTGCACAAAATACAACTCCAAATGTATCAAAGACCTCATCATAAAGCCAGATACACTGGACCTGAGAGAAGAGAAAGTGGGGAATAGCCTTGAAGTATTTGGTGCAGGAAGACTTTCTGAAGAGAACATCAGTAGCACAGGCACTAAGATTAACAATTAATAAAAGAGACCTCATGAACCTGCAAAGCTTCTGCACTGCAAAAGTACATCATAATTCAGACAAAGCCGCAGCCTACAGAGTGGGAGATTTTTAACCAACTCCACATCCAATAAAGGGTTAAATCCAAAATATATAAAGAACTCAAAAACTACATATCAAAAAAAAAAAAAAAAAACAATTTACAAATGGTATAGGTCTAAACAGAGAATTCTCAATAGGGAAACTCAAATGGCCGAGAAACACTATGTTCAACATTCTTAGCCATAGGGAAATGCAAATCAAAACTACTTTGAGATTTCATCTTACACTTGTCAGAATAGCTAAGATCAATAAAACAAGTGACAGTTCATATTGTCAAGGAATAAAGGGAACACTTATCTATTGCTGGTGGGAATGCAAACTCATACAGCCACCATGGAAATCAGTGTAGTGGTTTCTTGGGAAAATGGGAATCAATTTACCTCAAGGTTCAGCTACACCATTCTTGTGCATATAGCCAAAGAACACTCCATCCCACCAAAAACACTTGCTCAATCATGTTCACTGCTGATCAATTCACCAGGATTTGGAAACAACCTAAGTGTCCCTCAACAGAAGAATGAATGAAGAAAGTACAGTGCATTTGCACAGTGTGTTGTGTAATGTGGAGAATAAGGAACTAGGGTGAATAGATAGATCTCAACAGGAAATGAAAATATAGTTATAAATGGATGGGGACTAGAATGAGAGGATGAAGTGGGGAGGGAGAGGGAGAAGGAAAAGAGAGGGAATTCAAGAAGAGACAGTTAAAATTAAGGGCCATTTGAAGAGTAATATAGAAACAAATACAGTAGGTGTTTCATATATACATTAAATGCAATATAACTGATATTCCAAATTATGAGCAAGACAGAGCCCCAAGTGGCCATCTTGTGTCACCAAATGTAACTTCCAGTACAGAGACTGGGTTATATCTAATTGAGCTGTTGGTCAAAGAGGTCGAACAGAAATCCTTTAAAAAATGCTGTTACCAAAACTATATAGGTTGCTCTCCACAAACTGACACCAAGGCCCCATGGCTGAAGACAACACCTATATGGTCACTGAACATGGAGAAATGGAGCAGGTGCCTACAAACGGTTTTATAGGGTTGTTCCCATTTTCACTTTATGTGTTAGTGTCTTTGGTACAGGAAGGTACTCTGCATGCTACCAAAAGAAAAACATAAACACTAACCCAGCCACAGATCCTTAGATTGACAAAACCTGCAAGATATGCTGTGGCAATGGCAACCCAAAGCTTGTGAGAGTCACCAGCTAATATCAGATTTGACTAAGGGCCACTCCACAAGATGGAACTCATACGGTGACCAAGAACCTGAGACTAGATAACCCAAAGACCTAGGAAAAAACCAAATACTAATGTTCTAGGAAGGGAGGGAGGGAGGGAGGGAGGGCTCCAAATGACATTCTGCTATACTCATAGATCAGTGCCTTGCTCAGCCATCATCAAAGCTTCCTCCTGAAGCAGTTGAGAACAAATACAGAGACCCACAGATAGACATTATGCAGAAAGTGAGAGACCTTGGAACATTCAGCCCTAAAAGGAGTATCTCAATTAAATACTTCCTCTGGGGGTTAGGGGAAACACTGAAGAAGAGGAGAGAGTGTGAAAATTAGAAGAGATAGAGAACACCTAGAAAGCAGGGCCTTCCAAATCAACATGATTAAGGCACACACGAACTCTCAGAGACTAAGGCAGCATGCACAAGGTCTGTATGGATCTACAGCAGGTTCTTTGAGTATGTATTACGGCTTCTAGTTTAGTGTTTTGTTTTATTTTGTAGGATTCCTGACTGTAGGAATGAGTGGGACTCTGTTTTTTGTGCCTTCTCTTGGGATCATCTCCTTCTCTTTGTTTTGTCCAATTCCAATGTGTTAGTTTTATCTTATATTTTATTTTATTATTATCCCTTAGAAGTCTGTTCTCTAATTAGAGAAAGGGAGTGGATCCAGATGGGGTGGAAGGTGGGGTAGAACTGAGAGGAGTAGAGGGAGGAGAAAGCATAATCAGGATATATTATGTGAGAAAACAATCTGTTTTCAATAAAAGGAAAAAAAGTATAATCATTTAAATATGACTCATTCAGCTTCTGGATATTATATCTAAATTAAAAGAATTAAAGATAGAATATTTTCTTCAATTGCTCTTTCCTGTATGAATGGCCAATTATCTCTGCTCTATCAGTCATCCTGGACTGATTTCTACTGTTTCATCAGATATAGTTTCAGCAACTACTATGACATTAAAGTTTGCTTTTATGTGCAGATGTGTTCTAACAGAAACATGAAAAATAAAAAGCTGACTGGCAGAAAGAAAGAAAGAAAACAAAGGAAGGAAGAAAGAAGGAAAGAAGGAAGAAGAACAGGGGCATTTTAACCAGGCTGAGAATTTTCTGGAAATACAATGTCTTAGTCAGGGTTTCTATTCCTGCACAAACATCATGACCAAGAAGCAAGTTGGGGAGGAAAGGGTTTATTCAGCTTACACTTCCAATTGCTGTTCATCAGCAAAGGAAGTCAGCACTGTAACTCAAGCAGGTCAAGGAGCAGGAGCTGATGCAGAGGCCATGGAAGAATGCTGCTTACTGGCTTGCTTGCTTCTCCTGGCTTGCTCAGCCTGCTTTCTTATAGAGCCTAAGACTACCAGCCCACAGGTGGTACCACTCACAAGCTCTCAAGCATGAAGTTTAGACCATATCAAGTTGTTGTAGTATAAGACACTGTAAGGTGTTCCAAGGTAGCCAAAAAGTCTCCACCATCCCTCGATTCCAGCTCAAACAGTTGCATGGACAAAGTAACGGGGTGACAACCTAAACAGCTACTTTACAGTCATTAAAGGAAGTTGCAAAGGAAGGCATTGCCTTTATTGCTTCACACTTCACTTCATTTTGAAAATTCTATCTTACAAGGTCTCATTTCAAATACTAATTCTGTGCTAGCAGAGGAATTCTTTCCATTTCCAATCGACAAAAACCCAACTTAACTAATTCAAAACTGTTATCAATGGTAATATATATTTAAAAGACCATTAAAAGTGTTCTAGTTACATTCTGTTGCTGCTAAACACCAAGACCAAAAACAAATTGAGGGAAGAAAGATTTATTTCATTTTACAGATTACAGTTCATCCTTAAGGGAAGCCAGAGCAAGAACTGAAGCAGAATCTTGAAGCAAAGACCATGAGGAAATGTTTAGTTGGTTGGTTGATAGGTTTTGAGTGTATGCATGCATGTGTTTCCAGACAAGATTTCACTGTGTGGCCATGGCTGTCCTGGAATTTACTCTGTAGACCAGGCTGGCCTTGAATTCACAGAGATCCATGTGTCTCTGCCTCCTGAGTGCTGGGATTAAAGGCATACACCAACCATCCATCAACTATGAGGGAATCTTACTTACTTGCTTTCAAAGCCTATACTTAGCTAGCCCAGGACAATCTATCCAAGGAATGGTGTCACCAATACTGGATGGAGCCCTTAAATCAATTAATAATCCCCCAGAGCTATGCCCACAAGCCAATCCTATCTAGGTAATTCTTCTATCAAGGCTTTCCTTTCAAGATAACTCTAGGCTGTGTCAAGCTGACAATTAAAGCTATCTAAGACAACAGAAAATCATGACAAGTACAGAGGCACTGATATCAAATCAAGAAGACATTTAGCCCTCTTGGATTCACATTTAGTCAAATCTGAAGGCAGGCACTGCAATCATATACTAAAGACTCTGCTCAGTATCTTGACCAGGAGGGTCCAATAAGTCCTGGCACCAACTATGTGACTCACCTTAAATAAATATTCAATCTAAATTGATCATGGGTGTTAGCCAACCCTTCCTAATATCTATTGACCTCAACAGGATGACTGAGAATGGGGGTGAACGGGGTGAACAGTCCATTAGAGAAAAACTGAGGTTCCATTAAAAAGACGCGTAAGTGAAGATAAACTCTTGTTAATACTTCTTTTCAAATTCTTCTTCAATGACTATATATTTTCTTTCTTAATAACAGTAAAATAAAAGTAACATGAAACTATTTTACCACATTCTTAACTATGCCTACGATGTCAGCTAAAAAATTATTTATGGCAGTACTAAGGAGACAGAGGCAGGACAATCCCTCTGAACTATAGGTTAGCCTGGTCTACATAATGAGTTCTGTGAGACTCTGTAAAAAAATTCCTTAGATTTAAAAATAACATTTATGCATGTAATAATGCCTAACAGCTAACATATACATATTCAACATACTTGTAGTTTTAGAAATAAGCAAAATATTCAATTTATATAAATATTTGGGTTATAATCTAGATTACACTAGATTTTTTTGTTTGTTTTGCATTTTACAACAAGGTCATCTAGACTATATGGGACACTAACTCAGTATATAGCTTTCAGAGCTAGTCCTAATTACTTACTGTCTTCTAATTGTATCCTGCATATTTAACTACCAAAGGGTGAGAAACACAAAAATAATATGTAAAAGATTATGTCCTGCTGTTATGAAATTCAGAGCTAGAAGGTGCAACACATATAAATAACTGTAATAGAGAGTGACTGGTAGGCCAACAATGCACAGAGTACATGAAGTATAGGCGTAATATGTAAAAAAGCTGCAATGGATACAAAACATTCTAAATGAACAAAAAAGTACATATGAATCAATGTGATACCAATACCCTGGGAAACAAAATGGAGCTGAGTTGTGAAATCCACTATTTAGTCAAGAAAGAACCTTGTAACATTTTCAATCAATGGCCTAACTGGTACCAAAAAAATATGTATAAGCTTTAAATAAATTTCATTTACTTAAAAGTACCAAACTTGATCACAGAAAGCTGCATAATATTTGTTGCTTTAGCGTCATTAGATACATACATCCTTAAGCTCCTTAAGATACCAAAACCTATACTATGCATATATTTAGCTTTCCATACTAAATAGCAATAATAAATATATAAGCTACTTTAGATAAGCTCATATGTCAATATATATTAACATGCAAGAAATCCTTTTAATATAAATAAATATGGTTTTACTACAATTAAATACTTCCATGAATCTACCTAAGATATATTTGTGATTTTTTTTGGTCATTTATTTTTAAGATTATAATTTAATTTCAATGTTTCTCCCTTCCCCTTTCTCCCTCCAAGCCATCCCATATATCCCTGCTTGCTCCCATTCAAATTTATGGCTTTTTTAAAAATCTGTAACAATTGCATATTTTTAATAAATTCAATTTATGTATATTTGGTTTATGAAACTATACCAGTAAAATATAAATTATTCTGATTATCAACTTGAAAACAAATAGAGTCTCAAGGAAGAATTAAGATCATTGTTTAATACAAAAAAATAACAAAATTCTCCCTTCTTACAAAACTACCATGATCCACATACCAAAAGAAATTTAATAATTTAAATGTCATCATATATTTAGTTGCATCTTTTAATATACTAAACAATTATATCACTTCTATTTTTAAAAAATTAGAGAAATATTCTTACAACTAAAGACAAAAATGACACTTCTCATAGAAATTAATTAATCTATAAACTCATGACAAAAATGAATTCAGTAATTCATGAAGCAAATCAAGAATCAAAGCAAGACTATATTTGAATTCTACAATTATAATTAAAAATTATACTACCTAAAGTAGATTTTAAAGCACTATTGTAATTATTTCATTAAATATTAATTCTCCATTTATCATTTCTAAAAATTTGTTAAAAAGAAACTTCCATGTTATAAACAAAGATAAGACATGCCCCATACATAGTATTTATTTGAAGGAAGTAGAGACTTTTTATAAATACATGTCAAGCATGTTTACAAAGGAAACAATAGACCAAGTATGCCTGCTTTACAAGAGAAAGCTAACCATAAAAACTCTTCAACATAAACTCTCTTAGGATGCCACATTTACATATTCCTCCTGAAGCTAAAGCTTCTTGACAACTAGTTTCTATCACTGGTAGATCCTCAAGGAAAATTCTTGACTACATATTGTCCTTGTAACCTTATTTTCAAAGTAACTCAAGCATCTTCTGATAGCTCTGCCTCACCTTTGAATGTTTTCAGTCACCTCCAATACCATGATAAATGATGTAAGCACCTACAACAACACCATTCACTTTATCTATTCCACTGTGATTCTTCGCTACAACTCACCTGACTAGGAGAATGGTCCTCTGCCTTTGACAAAATGCAGAAAAATTCTAAGCAGAACCATGATGAAGTTCTATATTTTATTACATACTTAAAACTTTAATTTGGCAATTTTTTTAGATAAGGCAAATATGAGACACCATCTGAGGACCAAATATTAGTCCTAATATACAGAAAAAAATGAATAGGAAAAACAAATATTTTGTCAAAGGTGACTACAAGGACCCTGTTAAAACTGTGTTTCCTTAGTCCCCTCCTTTCTTTTCTGTCACATTTAATGCAATGTAAGAGACATTTCACTGTCCCCTAACATTACTCTTTCACATTTTAAATTAAAACTGAAAGTAAAGGAAATTCACTTAAGAAATATTAAAGGCTTCCAACTTTTAACAACTCAAGTACTCTAAATGAATTCTGGCTATGTTTACTTCTTAAATAAAAATGAAGCTTTGATAATGATTGTGATGCCAATTATACTTTTAAGAACCAACTTGAAATTCCATAATTTCAATTGACTATCTTTGAACAATAGCGTTTAACCCTACAAATCAAAACCTACACTTCCTAGGGCTAATGTGGGAACTACAAGCCGGCCAGCAACGCTTTGTCATCTACTCTTTATCCCAAAAGTTCCCACCTAAAGATGAATTATATCCCTTAAATCATGCAAAGAGAATTTAAACCTACTATGTTTATTCCAAAACTCAATCTTGGGAATTAAGGCGTATGTGATTTGGTACCACATTATTTCTAAAGTCTATAAGCTAAGAGTAAATATCTAAAAAGAAAAAGAAAAATGTTTGCATCTTTCATGGCAGATTTCACTTCACTGAAGAGTTAAATTTTTTTTTTAGCACAAGAGAAAGACTTCACTTCCTTTTTTTAGTCTACTGTGTATCTAAAGAACCCCATCTGTTAAGAACTGATCCAGCAGGCATAGCTGTTGCTGCAGAGTCCACACTGGTTCAGTTTCCAGCTTGTGAGTCCTACTGCTTCTTATCAGGCTACATAATGCATACAAGTAAGCACAGAAATGCCATTGTCATATCATCTAAAGTAACAAATCCTACTGACCTCAGAAAAATGGAAACAAAATGTGTGTGTTCTTTAAACATGCATAAATTGAGTAGCAGCTAATATATCAATATTGTTCCTTGCCTAGCTTTTCTTCTAAAAAGAAAAAGGAGCAATAAAAGTAATTACCTTTTAGAAGCAAGGTTAAACTACCACTCACCGCCATCCATTCCCCTCCCCCACCCCTACCTCCGCCAAAAACCCCAACAGTGTTTTGAAAAGAACGGGTTACACCTATGGGATGACAATCTCACAAACTTACACCGACTTTCGTGGTGACTTATTTGAAGGGTACACAAACGTAAAACAAGGTGCTTTGCATTCAAGCAGCAATAAATATAGAGAAGTAAAGACAGATGACCTATCTTTGAGTTGACACACTAGCAAAAAGAAAACAAAAAGTATTCCAACTTTTCCGTGAATTTCAACGGTTCAGAAACAACAGACATTATCTAATCCACGTCTCAGGGTACCACTGCCATAGCTGCAGTTTTCTTTCAATTTTCCAACGCATCAAATAAAAATAACTGCTTCGCTGAAATTTCAGATTTCGTGAGTGTTATAAAAATCCCTAGCAAGCATTTTTCTTTATACTCCTGTGACTTCACACCGAATCCAATGGTCAACTGACTGACTGCTCCTGACTCACACCTTGCTTGCCTTCCAAATCACAATCTCATTGAATGGCAAAGGCTAGATATTGCAGAGGAAGCCGTTTTTTAAAAGCTTTGCTGAAGAAAAGCAAAAACAAAAACAAAAGAAATGCATTTACAAAGCGCAAAAGCCATGACCTAGCCTTAATTATGCTCTATTCCGGCTCTTCCTCTCCTTCTGGGGAACAAGTCATCTTAACAATGCTTAGGCTCTCTGTAGATAGCGCAAAACATTAAGTCATACACACTTCTGCAGTAACTCTCTTACCATGAAAGGAACCAAAACCTAGGCTGCCTTTGAAATCATTCTTCTGGTCTTTTTCCACATGCCACCGCAACCATAGAAACCAACCTGTATGATCCGGTGCCCCTTATATTTTAACACCTTCTGCGCCCTACACCCCCAAAGGTTACGAGATCGGCATAACTGGAGCGATACTACAAAGAGGTGAAGGTTGCCTAGAGATGGGGGTAGGGGCGAGTACAGGCACAACACTCTCCATCACTGCCACGGAATGTATGTAAAGACAGATGCAAAATCTGCATCATTCGTCGAACCTCCCTGGAAAACCCAGCACCCCAGCTGCTCAAGTTGGAACCAGAGCGCTTCTCACATTTCAGGAGCTCGGGGTGGGGGCTGGGGGACTAGTGGAGCTCGGGCTCTAGGGGCCGGGCTGTCACCCTCTCAGAGCCACAGCACGGACAATTAAGAGATTGGAAGAAAAGCTCCCAAAGGACCCGAGGGCCGCCTCACCACTCCACTCAAAGGCCCAGGCCCTAATGACCGACCATTCGTCGGAAGTGCCGGGTTGAGTTGGGCACCGCGCAGATGACAGGAGGGAGGTGGCGCGGCCGTGGCTGCGCGCGGGCGGGCGGGCGAGCGGGAGGGAGGCTGAGGGACACGGGGAGGCAGGGCGCGGACGCCCGGGGGCCCTTACCAGGTTGAGCACGGTCTCCACGATGTCCCTGTTGCTGACCTCGCCGACCTGTATGAGTCCGATCAGAACGGCGAATTTCATACGGATGTTGCGGATCGGCACCGAAGGGTTGATCATCCCCGCGGGCAGCACCACCGGGCCGGAGCCGGAGCCGGCCGCCCCCCGAGGCTCCCCCATGGCGCCTCCGCCGCCTCCACTGCCGCCCGCCCCGACGGCCAGGAGTGCGACGGGCTGCGGCTCGAGCCCCGGGCCCGGCTTGTCGCTCGCCATCCGCCCCGCTGCTGAGGAGCTGTGCAGCGCCGCCGCGCCGCCTCCGCCGGTTCCGTTATCCCCGCCGCGGCCCCCGCCCCCCGGCCGGCGCCTCGCAGCCCCAGCATCCACCAGCGCCGCGGCGCCGGGCCCGCTCCCGTCCGCGCCTCAGCCGGGCCCGGCGGCCGTGCGGGGCGCCTCGCCGATAGCCTCCGGGGGTAGCCTCAAGGGTCGCTTCAGCGGTCTCCTCACTGGGCTCCTCACAGACTGCCGCAGCTGTCTTCCCACCGATCTCACGGTCCGCCTCAGCGCTTGCCTCACGGACCTCCTCGCAGATCGCTTCGGAGCTCTCCGCACGGATCTCCTCAGCTTGCTGCCACCGGCCCGGCCCCCGCGGGGGATGCTGCCTCGTCTCGCACTGCCCTCCGCCCTCCGCCGGGGGCCAAAGCTCCGGCCGCTGCCACCGGCGCAGCTGTTGTTGTGAAGCCCCGACGCCGCCGCTCACTCCGCCATGTTGCCGCCCCCTGCCTGCGGTAGCGGCCACTGCGCCTGCGCGCAGCTTCGGGGGGCGGAGCCCTCGCTGCACCCCCTCTTTCTCCCCGCGCTCCTCCTCCGCATCCCTCACCCATCGTCCCTCCCCCCACGCGCTGGGATCCGGCCGACAGGTGAGCAGGTGCGCCGGGAGGAGTCCTGAGGGGAAGGACACGGCTCGCCCGTCCGCTCTCCATCCTCCTGAGCCTCGCGGTGCGGGCCACGTGCGGGGAGTGGAGGGCCACCTGCTCCGGGCCGCCTTTCCCCTCCTCGCCCTCCCTAGGCCCGCGGCCCCACCTCGCTGCTGGGGTCTAGAGACAGGCGCAATGTCGCCGGGCTCTTTCCACAGCCAGGGGAGAGGCTGACACCTGCACATACGGGCGCGGCTTAAAATAGATGCTGTCAAAGCGGGAGCCTCTCAGCCAAGCTAGTTCTTGAACTCGCCTCCCAGACTACCCGAGGAGGTGGTTGGGTAGGAGCAGCAAATCCCTTGCTAGAAATCCCCAAAGAGCCTCAGGTATGATGCCAGTTGATGATGTCTTCCTTTTCCGTAGGCATATGCGGTTCACAAGATTTGTTTGAATGATCAAAATACATTGGAGGTCGTCACGGCCAGGCTTAGTCCGTGAGAAATTTTTAATTGAAAACATTATAACACGCACATGGTAATATCTCTGATGGCCCTGAGTTAAAAACCACATAAGTATGATTGGTGGTTTCTTCCTTGACATCAAGGATATAGTTTCTTTAATATTTCAAGTGGTCTGCCCTTTTCAATAAAGACATATTGCCAGTTACCAGAAACATTAGAAATCCTAAGGTGTATTCAAATCATTTAAATTGTCATCTCAAACAAAAAAGGTCAGTATACAAATGAATCATAATGCATAATTTATTTTTATTAATCTTCTTTGACTGGACCTTAAGTCAACTCCCAGGATACAAGGTCTTGTAAACATTTCTAAAGTACCATAGGGCAAACTTTCTTAATACCTGTGCTTACAATTAGTTCTTGGTTATGTTTATTATTAGTCCAAACTCCCACTGAATTGATGAATTTATTAAAAGTAGTTGCACAAAAATAACTGAAAAAAGTGGTAAATTGGTATGTTTATTTAAATGAAATAGTAATGGAATATAAAATGCTTACATCATTAAAACTGCTTGAGAAATTTGCAGAGCCTTAAGACTTTGTAGTTTGGCAATTAAGAATTCCAGTGATACTGGATGGTTGAGGAGCAAGCCTTTAACCCCAGCACTAGAGAGGTAGGACAGGTAGATCTGTGAGTTCCAGGACAGCCAGGTCTACAGAGTTAGTTCCAGGACATCCAGGGCTACACAGCAAAACCCAGTATAGAAAAACAAAAACAATAAAGAGAACTGTGACTTTTAGAACTACCTACAATATCTGTGCCTGGCTCAGGTAAGCATCATCTAGTTCTATAAAAACTAGTTGCAAATTTAAAATGCCATGTCTCTTTTAAATTATAAAATCCAAGCTGAAAGGTTATCTCAATATGATAGATAGATAGATAGATAGATAGATAGATAGATGGAATGGTAACTTGTACTTCTTGCTTTATTCTAGACATCTTGAATGAGAGCTTTGAGAGACATTGGCAACCAGATCTTCCTTTTCCTTTCTTAGTGCATAGCTTAACATCCTGCTCTTAATGTTCTGTTTTGTGTCTAAAGCAATAGGTGTGTTCATTTCAGTTTTGTTTTTCTTGTTCATTTTCATTTCCTGGAGATGAATAAGTAAAGGAAATAATCACTGCTCAAAGTAGGAAAAGCTCACTTTGCATACTTTTTTAAATTTTAGAAATATTTTTAAGCTTCCTAATTAAGATATTCTGTTGAGTGTCAGCTCTTTGCCCTCTAAACAAAAAGGGCAGGGTTCTGAATCATCCTTTAACTATCTGTGCAGTCTACTCAGGCTATGTGAACTTCAGTATCCTCATTCCTTAAACACACATAAGACCTATCCTACAAGAAAAAAAACAATGAAATGATGTCAGTTCAGCAGCAACTGGTATATAATAAAATACTTCTTTGCATCCCTCATACAGGAACTGTGTGTGTAGAGTGAGCTATGTACACACACATGAAAGACCAATTGTAACCTGTTTACAATGCATCATACTATTTAAACTTTAGTTTTCTTCAATATTGGACCCTTCCACCCCATATTTTTAACCACTAATTTCACTCTTAATCACAGAACACAAACACAACACAGAAATTCAGCATTTGCACTACATTTGACACAGGCTAATCATTACCAGCCAACAGATATTTGCATGTCTATTACAAATTCACAAATTACTAGCTGAAATAGGTGGCTTTAGTATTTTTTATTTAAAGAAATATTATTTAAAACATTAAAAGCTAACCAGGAAGTTCAATATATAGAAAATAAGTCAGTGGTATAAAAAATACATATTCTCAAAAGCACAAAATTGAAGAATATCACGGGTGCCTTAATGCACACAGATAATGCACCAAATGCACACACACCTTTGCACTACTAAGCCAGCAGTAGTTTGCCCATCCTCCCCGGAGGTATGGTCTAGCTGATTCGCCATTCTTTCCATTTTCACTGCTGTCATCTTGCTAGAAAGTTTATACCTGGGCTCCTCTACCTTTACTCATTTCCAACCCAGTATCCAACCCAATCTTAAATCTGCTTTTGATGGGCAGATAGTGGTTTAGAATGCATACTTTATTAATCACTATAAATTTTACATACATCTACATCATCTGTTTAAAACATAGCATGATTAGAATGTTCATCTGAGTGCCAAAGGCCTTCCGTGCTTTGGCTTTTCCTCAAGCTTTACCTCATTCTATTTCTGACAGGAAACTTTTATCTACGACTCCCAACATTTTGGAGTATGCACCGCTTTTCTCATTACTTAAAAACGTTTAGCCAACTCCTAGATTCTTAACCTAGAGATTTATGCTTTTAATTTCCGTAGATTGAAAAAATAGTGAACTGCTTTCAGGTTTAAATTTAATAAAAATTTTTAATTAAATAACTTTTACTGTTTCTTTTAATTTTATTGTGTAGATGTGTGTGCATTTGTGTTTGTGTGCATGCTTCACTCACGCACACAGGTGTGTGAAGCTCAGAGGACAACTTTTCTCTCCTTCCACAGTGGCACCTAGGGGATAAACTCAGATGGTCAGTCTTCCTTGGCAAGCACTTTTATTACCCACTGAGCCCAAAATTTTATGTTTTCTAAAGCACATATTTCATATATTTGAAACACATGCACATGGGAACACATGCATATGTGAATTGTATTATTATATCCTCAGGTGAAAAAAAATGTCCAAGTTCTAATTGCTAACTATTTGTATCTTATTTATGAAAAAAAAAAAAAAAAGATGGCTGTAGATGTAAATTCAGATACAAGTATACTGGAGTGAAGTGGGACCTAATAGGATTAGAGTCCATCTAAAAGGAAAAGAGACAAATAAGCACAGAGGAGAGGAAGTGAGGCAGAAACACAGGACACTCTGTGAATACCCAGATAGACCTTGGAGTTTTGCCACAGGAGGCCAAGACAAACACCAGAAGCAAGGAAATATTCTGCTGTAGTACCTTCAAAGAGAGATGGCCTGAGTAGCACCTTTATTTGACTTCTGGTCTCCAGGCCTGTGAGAGAATCTTTGCTGTTTAAAGCCAGTCCTACTCTAGTTCAAACACTAGCTTATTCTTTGTCACAGCAGCTCTGAGAAACTAACACACACACACACACACACACACACACACACACACACGATAAATGTGATTTTGTTACCTCTGTAAACAATGACTAATGCAGATAAGAATCTGTAGATGACTTTGAATAGCTCCGAGGTCCCATGATTTAAAAAGAAAGCTTTTGCCAACCCACATTTCTTTCTGCCCAATGACTGTACTGTGCTCTCACCTGGGCACCTTTTTCACAGTCTTCTTTCTGCCCACTATCCTCATCAATCCCACCAAAATTTCTGTCAGTGCAATGCCATCTTCGCAAATACATTAATGATCCCATCTAGATAAACAGGGAGTGCTATACCCATTTTCAGCTTTAAGAGAAATGTTTCTGGCTTTTCCAGTTAAGTGAATCATACTTAAGGAAGTTATCAATTTAGGATATGATCTAGTTATGGCTAGACTGAGAGCTCAGTCTCCCACACGTCTCACAGTGTAACCAACACCAAAGCCACTATATAATTTCTACTAGTCTTACCAGATAAAAGACACTGGTGAGAGCAGGAAAAGTTCCCTTACAAAGGAAAATCATGTTTTTATGTGTTTATGTGTTTGGTCTCTGTGATAAAAGTTCACAATAAAAGACTAACTGTATAAATCAATGACAGAGTGCTTCCCCAGTATTCAAAAGATCCTGGGTTCCATCTCCAGAACTTGGAGTCAGAATATTTCATTAGTCCTTTTGTTTCCTAGGAGTCATTTTAGTTTGACAAAAAAAAATATGGTATAAATAAATTGCTTTTAATTACATTAAGATTAATCAGAATTTTGTTTTATAGCCACATTAGTATACCACTCCTTATACATCAAAGATTCTGTTATATCTTTGGCCATTGATCTCCTAGCCCTTGTTGAAGGGCATGACTGTTATATTTATCCATAATTATAATATATATCCCCACCCACGGTGTCATAGGGACTCTCATCTTTAATTCTGGGACTCAGGAGGCAAAGGCAGGCAAATCTCTGAGTTTGAGGTGAGCCTGGCTGACCTGGAAGATTCAGGCCAGCTAAGACTGTACAGCCAGACTTACTCTCAAGAACAAAACAATACAACAAGAGAAAAACAAATGTGTGCCCTGAGTAGAGGGAAGACAAGAAATGCTATGAGGAGACATCTAGGGATCTTTTGAAATGGTGATCATACTATTTGAAATTTCTAGATAAGAAGCACCTTTACAGAACTCCACTACAATGGATTATCAGTGCATAGAATCAATCATAGCCAAATACTGGATTAATGACATGAGACAACTTACCAACTGGCATATAAGCAGTGTGTTGTGACACACTTAAAAGCATTTAGACTAGAGGAAACAGGAAAGGATCTGGGCTGTCCTCTCCACCTGACAAGTTAAGAGATGTGAGACTTCTGTTATACAGAGCTGCTTTGGAGTTGACGTCAACCAACGTGAGCCCCAATCATACCCACAATCATACAACTAAAAGAGTTCTCCAGGAACAAAGTGTTTAATTATATGTGCTGATAAGTTGTATGTTATGTATTCAAAGTGGTGTATACAAAGCCTCTATTTTTGTTTGATCTAATCTCACAAGAGGTAAATGGAATATCATATGTTGGCCACAGTTATATCATCAGCTTCTTTGTTTACATTAAAACAAGCTCCAACAAATTTTATTTGCAGTAAAAACACAAAACTAGCATGTTTCCAGATACTTGACATTATCAAAATCTAGTAAGCTAATGGTTTGTCCTCAGAACTTTTCATTCATAAACATCACAGACAACTCACATGGTTCTGTCATGAAGTCCAACATTTTCCCTAAGCATATCATTTTTTTCTTTTTACCATACTTTCCCTGACCTTAAATAATCTGTCATAATGACTGAAAAAAGAGGGTTCAAAGTGAGATAATATAGATCGAATCCAAATTCTGGCAAGTTTATCCTTGACCTATACCTCTGATCCTATCCTATGCTATTACCTCATGTATATTACTTAAAAAACTTAAAGGGATAAAACATATAAAGGTTCATTAAGTTTTCCAGAGATGGTAAAGACTGTAATCATAAATTGACAGAAATACTTAAGAGTGTGTTGAGCATTCAAGTCATATAATTTACACTTACTTTCTCTTTATTCATTGACTTCCTGTTTTAAAACCTAAATAGAACATGCATCTTCTTTGTTTTTTTTTTTGTTTTTTTGTTTGTTTGTTTTTATTTAATGAATGGCTAAAATGCAAATGTTTATGTGTGTGTATATATGTGTGTGTATGCATACATATACATATGTATATGAAATGGAAATAATTAAGATTGCTATAAAATAAGCAAATTATATGTATATATACATATATATGTATGAAAGAATGTATAAATGTTTCATCTCTATTAAGTGTACTAAATCAAATTAACAAGGTAACTTTGGGTTCTGCTAGGCAGGGGAAAGGGCATTATGAATTAAGTACTTTTCTATATTAAAACAAAAGTCAATAATAATAACAAAATACTTTTGTTGTATGTTATTAACCCACAGGAATGAACCATCTGCCAAACTTGTCTGCAGTAGCTTAAGCCAAGCTATTATTTTGTAAATTGTTTATCTACTATTTGCTTTCATTAAAATCATTAGTTACTGCCTTCTCTGAGACTCGGCACTTAAAGCTCATGCCTGAATAGAGGATCGTCCCTGGTTCCCTTTATAAAGGGAAGTGTGTATTCTATGAGCTCATTATTAATTAGTTTATAAAGGGAAGTGTGTATTCTATGAGCTCATTATTAATTAGTTTATAAAGGGAAGTGTGTATTCTATGAGCTCATTATTAATTAGTATCCCATATCCTTCCTAGCCACATAGACTCCAGGCTTTAAAATGTGAGTCCACAGTATTTCTGTATCCGTGCTTTCTGTTTCTATTAACACCCTCTGTAATTTTCCTACCTGTGTCTTTTGTTGTCTCAGTACCTCTTACTGATTCCTAAACTTAAAATAACTTATATCAAATCACCATAAGATAAATAAGAATTTTTACACATAAGTGATTGTATTAAGTACTTTAAAAGATAGCTGTGCAGATGCGATCTCATCTCTGGAATTGTACAATATAATCTCCCAGCCTTAAGTAAGAAAAATGCCAGAGGAATACCAGCAAAAACATAGAAAGCAGAGCTATGTGACAGGATGCATGGAACTTAGAATGCAGCAACTGTATATATATAAAATAGTCAAGATAATTGAACTAGCAAGCCATGGAGCATTGTGATCACCTACCACTCAATAAGCATTAATCTGAAATTAAATGTACTGATATTAATATTTTACACAGTATCAACTATACACCATCCAATACAGGTTCATTTGAGAGCATCCTAAAAATTGTCAGCTATGAATAAAACAACTTCAAAGAAGCATTGTATAGCCAGGCCTGCTGACACACACTTTTAATCCCAGTACTTCAGAGACAGAGGCAGATATTTCTGTGAGTTCGAGGGCAGATCAGCCTGGTCTACATAGCAACCTTTATAATAGACAGGGTGAATAGAGACCCTGCCTCCGAAGCAAAACAAAAGAAATATATGTAGCTAACTATGTACACAGTATTTAAAAGATCATATACTATTTGAATAATATAAACCATATGATCTGCTTGATAAGGCTACAAAAAAAGCTTTTTTTAATGTTCATTTTAAAAGAACCAAACATTTTAGTGAAATATTCATTGTGGAAAACATCGTATGACTAAAGTATAAAAACAACAGTCATTCAGTATTGTGCAGATCTATTGAGTATTGTATTAGTTACTTCTCTGTTGTTGTGATAAAATACCATGAACAAAAAAGTTTGTCTTTGTTCCAGAGCAAAAGCCCAAGAGGTCAGGGAAGGCATGCTGGCATAGATCCAAAGAAGAAAGATAAGAGAGCCACATTTTTATCCATACATAGGACACGGAGGAGACAGAACTGGAAGTGTGACCAGGCTATAAAGCCTGAAGGACCAACCCCAGCAAAGTGCTTCCTCCTCCAAGGCTCTACCTCCTGGGATTCCCATAACCTCTCCAAACAATACCAGCAACTAAGGACCAAGTAATCAAATGCTTAACCCTGTAGGGACATTGCTCATTCAAATCTTTACAAGTACATTCTGCCAACCATGGACAGTTCTAAAGTAAAGGAGAGAAAACAGCGAATACACAGAGTCCCCACCCTTAGGGGAAAAGTCACGAGTGTAAAGTTCAGCACCTTACAGACAGTGAGCTGATAAAATCTATATGAATACTATTTCAGAGGATGATAACTTGGTGCGCATTCATGGATAGAAACTGACAGTGGTGGTGTAGTCACTTGTTAGACATTTTATACTTGGTTGACTACCTTTGTAACAAGTAAAGTTTTTAACAATATCTTGAGCTCAGTGACTCTAACGGACAAGCTCAATGACCGAATCTCTGAAGGAGATAAACAGCTGTTTTGAAAAAAAAGGAGAAAAGAAGTTAAAAAAGAGAAATGTTAACAACTCAAAAGTCTCAACAATTTGATATAAATTCCTTGCACTACAGGTGAGATTAACTATTAAAAAAACAGTTCTAATATAGCAATAAAAACATTCTGTTCCTTTATACATGCATATTAAGGATTGAAATCCTCAAAGTTGGCAGAGTAACCGTAACTGTGTGGTATCTTTGGATCTCAGTTTTCTTATTCATGAAGTAAGAATGGAGTATAATAAACTTAGATATGATCACACTTTGTAAAGCACAATGTGTCACAGAGACCAGTGACTAACTCTGGCACTTATAAAGTGAAGCAGTGACTCCAATCACCTAGAACTGAAGGCAGGGTAAAAACTGCAGGGCTACAGACTCCAAACAGGAAACTGGTTTTGAAATGTGGATACATGATGTCAGGGCTGTGAGAAGGTAAAATGGCAAGTTCAGGGCTCAGACTCACTGGTTAGGAAGTGAAGGTCAAAATTCTAAATTGCTAAGACAAAAAGTTAAGGCAACACCAGAAAAAAAATAGTTGAGGCAAATAGGAATCCCCAGAGCAGAGCAGAAAGGCAGACTCAGGCTGGGCAAACACCTGGAAATGTAATAAACAAAATGAAAGATAAACAAGAGGCCAAGTGTGAGAGCTTCTAAAGGCTGTCTGGGAATTTTGCACCTCATTTCCAGTGTACTCATGTTGCTCTTTGGGCATACAAGCCTGAATCTCTGAAGGACAGATGCCCTGGAGCATGTGTGTGAGGTAAGGAAATCGATATAGTCAACCAGTTTCTGCTAGGAAAATCCTGGCAATACTGGACAGCAAGACAAAGCTTTGTCTGATCTATAGACAAATGTTCCTTAGGTTTAATGCTATGTTTTCATGATTGACCAAACTGTTTTGAAAGTGTAGATCCTAAATCAGGTGTTTATGCACTCATTCAATACTCCGTATGTATGATTTCAGATGGGAATGACAACAGTTTCTCTGTTCTTGTGTCTTATGACCTTAATTTCCTAACTTCCTCCCTCAAGCTAGTTGAGAGATAAACGGAAGAAATGCGTGTGTAAATGTTTCATGTAGATGCTTGGCAAACCACTTCTTTGGATGGGAACAAATCACTCTCATTAGGAAGCTGTTGGATTTCTATTTCTAAATTTAAGACTGACTACCAGATGTGCAAGCCAGTTGTTTGGAGGGATCACCCATGAGCCTCCGTCTAAGCTTTCTTGATGGAGAAGTGGCATGCTGGTAAGCTCAGCATCAAATTGTTTTGGGGTCTGGCTTGGGTTTCCTGCTTGTTGTACTTCTTTTCTAAGGAACTTCGCTCCCCTCAGTTCATGAGAACAGTTACAGGCTGTTATGCTAATGGACCATTGGGAATATGTGTCTGCATAGTTCCTCAGTTTTGGCCATTTGACAGAGCGTTTCTGGTAATTGGGTTTACAAATGTTAGCTTTCCAAGTTTTCATTGCATTTAGACATCTGTTAAATTTAAATTGGCATAATAACTAAGTTGTGTTGATATAAAGATGCTGCCATAAAAAATGTCATAGGGATTGGTTGCTTCAAAATGTTTTAGATTTGTTATTGGCATCCTAATAAGTAAATGACCAAATGCAATATTAATTGTGCAGTATCAGGATTTGTTACTAATAAAGAATAGGTATTAATTAATTAACATGTGTTTGTTTAAATGTTAGGGTTTTTGTTCCAATGGCCAACTGTGTCAAAATAATTACATTTAAAAGGTTAAGATGAAGAAATTCTAGTGCATAGATTTTCAGTCATTCTTAGGGTAGACAATTAACCAAGTAATCCTATTTGGTAATTTCTTTGTGCTAATAATCCTAACAGCTTAACTCCCTAAAGGTTTTAGTCTCTGCCCCGTTCAGAAACATGTATAGCATGTAATATAATTAGTTAACAGACCACTGTTTTATTCTTTAAGGCATATAAAAAATCTAGCTGAAAACTCACATGAAAAGTTTTAATTCACAGGGATTCTATAGCTATGATCAGGAAGACAATTGACTATTCTTTAAAGTGCTATTTTTTGTTTGTAAGCACTCCTGAACTTTGAAGAACTTCAATTCATACTTTTCTTCATCCCAAGGACTGAACATAGGGCCTCACACAGGCCACATTCCCAGCCTCCTTAAGAATGTTTTATATGTTTTGTTCTCTTCTAATATTGAGAAATGCTGGTCCAATCTTATGTTATATTTAAGTTTAGAACATAAAGCTTAGAAATATTTAACTGATCATTAATTTTCCACATATATTGGGTATCTGTGATGAATTTGTGTATCTTTCCATTATATCATCTTTCCATATAACAAGAAGAGCAGAATATTTCTCCTGTGACTGTGTCCTTCTTAATAATGTTATACTTGTTTATATAAACCTAGCAATTAATTTCAAATAGACACCTACCATTTACTCATGCGAATTGTGATATTCATTGTTAGCCAGGAATATTACTCTCCCTGGTGCTGAAAATGGAAATGGAAAAATGAATCAGTTTCTCTAAGATGTAACTTCTCATTGGATAAATATCTATACCTCAGGTAAAGTATTAAGGACTGGCAAGATGGCTCTGCAGGTATAAGTGCCTGCTGCTAAGCCTGGCAGCCTGAGTTCAGTCCCCGGGACCCAAATGATAGGAAGAGAGAAATATCTCTCACAAGTTGTTCTTTCACTTCCACAGGCATGTGGTTTATGCACACACACCAACATGCACACACAAACACAGGCATACACACACACAAATCTAAATTTTTAATGCAACAAAATTTAAGAAAAAATAGACAAAACATTTTTAAATAAAGTAATAAATTTCACATATGTTAGTATATTAATGTAAGGCTACTATTAAATACTTGGATTGTTTTTCTTATCATAATATTTTTATTGGAAAATTGTTTATAAGACATAGAAGTTTAAAACAAATTAGTATACTGGACACCAAGAAATGTTTGAATGTTCAGGATGTCTGAAAACATGACCACCAGCCAAATAGTTGACTCTGTTCATGTTCAGCAGTATTTATGTAGGTGTGAGAATTAAGGGATTTGTTTTACATGTAAATACCTACAATCTTATTTTAGTTGCATTGAAGTACACTTGATTACAAGCAGTTATAATGACTTAGAATATGATGAAATTGTTTTTGCCCGGAGGATGGTTTTGTTGATCCTGAATTGGGGTCATATCCAGGGGACAGCTCTGCTTTTCTCTATCCCCATAAACAGAAGCGTGTGAAGCAGTTGGTGCAGGTTCTCCTTGGGTAGATGAATACAGAAAACAATGGCCACTGGTGCTATATTGCCAGATGTCACTGCCCATGTACATATTCATAACAAGAACAGAACATCCTAGACCTGGTAAGACCCTACCATATTCAGACAGTGTCTACATTCCTCTTCTCATTTGGAGACTTTAAAATCCAAGCATTTTATGCTGAGATGCGCAGCATTTATTCTAACTTGAATTATATTCTTGACTAATAGATTCAGAAAACTAGTCTAACCTTTGCGTGTGTTCTCTCTCTCTCTCTCTCTCTCTCTGTTCTCTCTCTCTCTCTCTCTCTCTCTCTCTCTCTCTCTCTCTCTCTCTTCTTTCATAAGTTTTTACCTTACCTGAACGTGCATATTATATAAAAGTTTCCTGTAGGACTAGAGTGTACTTAATGTTATAGTGCTTGCTCACATATGTACAGCCCTGGGTTCTATCTCTAGCAACAAATTAGCAATAATATTTTTAAAGCTACCTCTATTGTATATTAAATATTATTGGTTTTATCCAATAAAACATTAGCTGTTTTCTCATGTAAAGAAATTACTTTTAAGAAATTTATTTTTAACTTTAAACTTAGAGTTACCAGATCCAGTGGGAGCTCTTTCAAATAGAATTGAACCTATATTTTGTGACTGAATATGTTTATTTCATGTACTGTCTTAACAGGACCTGATTTTACTATCTAAACAATGTTTTCAGAACCTGCTTCTCTTCCTGTATTTGCTTGCTCAGGAACTGGCACCAACAATTCCTTAGCCTGTACCTTCACTTGGTCTTCAATGAAGTCCTACAGATACTACTTCCTAAGTCTAGGCTTTGTCAGACTTCCACATCGCAACTGTGTTGGTTAGTTCAGATCCTTGTGGGACCTTCTTTGGACGGTTGCCATAATCAGACAACCTGTCTCTTCACTTGGGTCTCACCTCTCCCCTGTTCTTCACACTGACATCAGAAAGATATTTTTAAATGAATAAAATTAATTATGTAAAGCACACATACATGGTATTTCCCATAATGCCTTATGTCTTTTACCTGCTTTCAAGCCTTTCACCACCACCTCTACCTCTGGAGTACTTACTAATTTTTAAAGAATTGATTTGATTTGCCCCTTCTTTGTGAAAGTTTTCCTAGATGCCTGGTTGTATTAGCATAGTGCCCAAGGAATACAAAGCTCAGAGGGCTTGGTAAAGTTGAGAGAAAGTGACTGTAATGCAGGACAAGTCTGATTTGTCTTCCTGGTTCTGTTGCATTTCAGTTTGTGATTTTGAAGAAAATCAATCACTCTAAATGTTAGTTTCTCCTGAGATTAATAGCACCTCTTTTAATGAGTTGTTGTCATAATGAATTGAGTTCATTTCATCTGCCTTGGTATCTTGGACATAACAAGAAATTGTGACCCTTCTCTCCATCTGCTTCCATTTCAGCCTTGGATACTTGAGAGACATCTACTCTCAATGCTCACCTTGGCTCTGGCAGTGCTTGGTAGGCACTAGGGACACCTGTGAAGTGAGTGAGTCACTGAATGCTTAACAGCTAAGGGCAGAGCTGAAACAATCTTTTTGTCTGTTTTATATCCAGAAAGAATAAGAAATAGCAGTTGGAGGCCAGAGAGTTAGCTCAATGGTTAAAAGCATTTGCTGCCGCCCTAAAGGATCAAAGTTCAATTCCCAGCACCCATGCTGATTGGCTCACGATCACCTATAACTCTGGCTGTAGGGGATATGACTCTCTCTTTTGGACACACACATACACACAGAGAGAGAGAGAGAGAAAGAGAAAGAGAGAGAGAGAGAGAGAGAGAGAGAGAGAGAGAGAGAGAACACTGGCCAAAAAAAACCTCTGATATTTTAATTTTCTTTTTTCTTTTCTTTTTTTTTCTTCTTGCTCCAGCCCTGCTCATTAATTTTCTTACATAATATCTAAAACTTTTACGTATGATATAAACATTAGATCTAAATTATCTCTTTGAACATTTTAAAGTTTAGATAAAAAGCAGGTGACTACAGAGTGGCATACACTAAAAATGATATATTTTTTAATCATTGATTTGTAGTCTTGTAGTATCTATCTACCTGCAAATATATCTAATATGTTAAGCCAACTTTTGGAGGCTATTCTGTTGTTCATTTTCTTTTTCAAAATATCATGTGACCTATGACCTTTGTGCTGGTTCTGGATAAACATATGTTCTGTTCTACATAAAGCTAGAAGAAACGTCAGGGACAGCTAGTTCTCCGGGATATTTTTGTTTGTTTGATTGATTGATTGATTGTTTTGGGGGGTTTTATTTTGTTTTGGGTTTTTTGTTTGGTTGGTTGGTTGGTTGGTTGGCTTTTTGAAACAAGGTATTTCTGTGTAGCCCTGACTGTCCTAGAACTTACTTTGTATATCAGGCTGGTTTCAAACCCACAGAGATGCCTCTGCCTCCCAAGTAGTGAGATTAAAGGTGTGTGCCACCCTGCCTGACCAAAATATTGAATTCTTATGAGATATGAGGCTAGTTAGGTGAAGTATTTGAACATATTGTATGTTATTGCTCTTTTGTAAACTCAGAACTTGCTCCTTTCATCTCTGCTTTAGATTTCAAGCATCATCACTATCCACCATCAATGGTCATGTAAAACCCACTCACCTATCACTAGAAGAAACCATAGTTGGAAAGATGTCAGAGGTCATTCTAAATGTGTCAAGTTAGAGATCCACAAAATTAGAGGTGATAGCCATGGTCAAAATAACTCGATTGTTTTTCACAGGAGTTAAAGTATACATCTACATATAATCATATGTCAAGTTCAGATGTTCCAAAATTATGTTATATAAATTAAATGCATTAACAGATGAGTTATTTTTGAAATGAGTATCTGATATATAATAAAAATATGGATTCTGAAACAGAAAAACACTGCCAGGATTTCTGCAACAAGAGTCTTGAAATATACATTATTTCCCCATTATAATGTCTGAAAGTAAACCTCGGTTTTCTTCCCTCTTCCCCCTTTGTTGTTTTGATCTTAGTATAAGAAAAAAAAATATAATCTAGGCTGGCCTCAAACTCACTGTGTACCTGATGCTGGCCTTAAACTGCTACTCCACCTGCTCCTACTTCCCAAATGCTGGGATTATAGGCATGTGCCCCTGCGTTTAGGTTTTGTTGTTCTTGTTCTTATTCTGTATTCCCCGTACTCTAGTCATGGAAGCCACAATGATAAGAGAGTTCCATCTTCACTTCTCTGAAAACTGGGGCCATGACAGATTATGAAGTGTTGAACTTGATAGATGTACTCCTTTCTGTTGATAGTAGAGTGCTAGTCTCCTTTCTCAGATATCAGAACTGACAAAAGCTGAAGACAGGAAAATGTGCACTTAAGAGATCTAAAAGAACACAAGGAGTCATTAAACTGAAAGAACTGCACATTGTCTACTGAAACAAAAAAGCAAATCTCACTTCTAAAAGTGTTTATGTACTAGCATTATGCCATTTTCACATATAATTTCTTTTTCATGAAGCCAATCAAGGGATTTCATTTCCAGGACAGGAAGTCTGAGGAGTTGATAATCACCAGGATTTTGTAACTAATAAAAGCTAAAAGAATCTGTATGCTTTTTAGTTTTTCTTCCTCCAAACAGAATCTTTATTACAGATATCTTGGTTTTATTTTATGATATAATACAGAGAAAGGTAATAACTTGGCCTTTAATTTTTAAAGTGCCATTTCTGGACTTCATAGACTTACTCTGAAAGGCACAAATATATCCCATGTGTGGAAAAAAGAATAGGTGTGAGTGTTGGGGCTTTTGACAAGGAGATGGGAAAGGAAACGAAGACTCTCTCAGTCCCTTTCTTCTCATTTTTAGAGAGATGGGCTATACTAATACAGAATCAAGTGGCTTTCTAACTATTCAGACTATCAGTTACAATAACTAACCTTCTCAAAGTGACTGTGGCCAGAGTACAACCAGCAAAGCAGAAGCAAGGCTTTCATCACCTAAGGAATCATTTACAGCAGCTTACTTCCTTTCCTATTGTTTAGTAAGGGTACTAGGAAGCTACTAGATGCCAACTAAGTTAGAGTACCACCCTAGTCAAAGCAAATACAAGAATCATAGCTGTTGGGTGACTGTGGAACAGAACCACTATGCCACCTATGATGGCAAAGTGATAAAGAAACAGAATTCCACCTTAGGAACTTTCCGTTAATTTAGACAGTTAACATATCCGCCAAAGGTACACCTTAACTAATTTAACTGGCTTAATTAAACATTCTCATAGAAGTGGGAGAAATCGCTGGAAAGACTGCTGTGAAAAGGTTCATTGTCATACTGTTTCTCTTTCTTTGCAGTGAGGATAAAACCTAGGAAACTGAGAACACTATTCTTCATTTCAATTTAAACTTGCTTACAGCTTCTTTCAAAGCTGTGGTTATAATATTGTACATGCCTACACACAAGGAAATTTACTGAACTTGATAACATTTCAATCTTAATCTCACATCAATGGAGCAATGAAGAGCTCAGTATATAGAAACAGACTGTATTTTTTGTACCCTCTATTTTCGTACTGTTTTTCTAAGAATGACTCCGGGGTTTGTAGAAAATAGGGTTCTATGAGAAAGATTAGAATGCTTCAAAAGATTTCAGGCTTTTCTTAACATAATTCTATTAAAGTTCTTATGTAATATGTTACTTTCTCAGAAATGGGGAGATAGCTCAATTGATAAAGTACTTGACACATAAACATGTGGAACTGAAAACCATGTGACCCCAGAACCCATGTGAAAAGATGAGCATGGTGCTGCACATTTGTAATCCCAGCCCAGAAAAAGCAGAAATAGAAAGGTCCCTAGGGCTCATTGGCCAGCCAAACCTAAGTCAGTGAGCCTCAGTATCTTAATTACTTTTCTGTTGCCATGACAAAACACCAAAGTCAATACAACTTATAAAAGAAAGCATTTAACAATGCTTAGGCTTCTAGAAAGTTAGGGTCTGTGACAATCATGGCTGGGACCATGACAGCAGGCAGGTGCACAAGGCATTGGAAAAACAGCTGAAAACTTATATTTTATCAATAAGCATAAGGGAGAGAGAGGGGAAAGAGAAGAAGAGGGGGGGGTACAGCTAACTGGCAATGGTATAAGCTTTTAAAACATCACCCCAGTGACAAACCTCCTGCAACAAGCCAACACCTCCCAATTCTTCTACTGACTGGGGACCAAACATTGGAATATTTGAGCTTATTTTTATTCAAACTAATACAATTTATTAATACTAGTGAAAGATCTTGTCTTAAAAACAAAGTAAATGACTCCTAAGGAACAATGCCCAAGGCTTCTAGCCTCCACAATCATAACATGTACACTCACCCAAGATGCAAACATATACACCCCCACCCCACCACCACACATATTTTTAAGTAAAAATTACTAGTTTCTAAACAATGGCCATTAATACTGTTTCTGATTCATTGATATGTAACAAGAAACTAAAAATGATTTATGCAATCTGTGCCATCCCCCCCCCCAACGCCACCCCACTCCATCTAAGATTTTCAACATTAATCTCTTGGCAGAGGATTTGGTCTGATGAGAATAAAGAAACTTGTAGTAGAGTAGGAGGTAGTTAGTACTGTTAAATGTGAACCAATGATAGAGACTAGGAGAGGAAATATTTTATCATCAATCACAGGAAACGACGATTGTGAACTCATCTGAGTAGAGATTGTAAAGGTGCAGGCCCACATTTTCTTGCTCACTGGGTCTTCTCTAGCAACATCCATGAAAACAGAGAACCTGACAATAGTTGATCTATTGTTAGGAATTTTCTGAGAATTCACATCATCATGATAAAAGACGGTAAAGACATTACTTGGGTGTAGTTAGATTTTTATGTTATATAATATAAAATAGCATGTGATTTAGTCTTAAGAAATACGAAGTTTAAGACAGAAGTAGGTGAGCTTAGAAATTGATAAGAGGTATAGATTATTCTGAGATCAGAGAACAAGTAGAGAAGAAATAAGGAATGATATAATTTGAGGATCAACAAGCATCATAGGTATGAGTTTATGGTTTATGATATGGAGCACTGAGATCATAAAATATAGACAAAAAGAGATCAAATCTAAGACAAATGCAGGTCTCACAGATGAATAACAAGAACCCCATGAAGTTGAAGCTTCAGAAGAGACAAATGAAAATGATGGGCCTCGGCTGGAGAGGTTATTCTGGCATGACTGTAGCCAGATCCTTATAGATAAAGCTGCTCCAGTAGAGGAGCATTGACTTGAAATAGGGAAGACTGAGCTAAAAATGTGCTAACACTCTTCTACATCCTATGACCTTCCAGTTTTGGGAGATGACCAACTGAATGCTTTTCAAGGGAAGCCACATGCCATAGAAAAGGACTGATGGTTTAGTTAAAGCAAATGAATTGAGCAAATGTCCTAAAATGAAGTTTCTAGAAGTTTCAGTGGAAACATTTCTGAGGGAAAGAAATGATATAGTATAGATGTAAATGATCTGAGTTTCATTGAAACAAAATAAATTACTTTGAAGTTAGTTGTGTATAGTTTATCTCGTTGTTCTTAAGGAGATGTAAGTAAAGGTCCTCCAAAGAAGTATTTATAAACCAAACCCCACAAAAATTCTAGTTTCTTTTTTTTCCCTCCAGAGTATATAGTAAGTTCACCTCTAGTATTCCCATTTCCTGGAGTTAAATACTTGGTGGAATGTAGATGCTTGAATGTAAATAATAGCAAAACTGCCTTTGATGTTATTATAAGGAATAAAATAAGTTTCCTTTGTTAGTAGAATCAAAGAGAACTTATTGTCAGTTTTTTAGTTAGCCTCACAGTTCAGAAATACCTTTCCCTTATCACTTAGCTGTATCTTTTCCCATCAGAATCAAGTGCTGCCTTCAAGAAGCATGCCTGTCAAGGGATCTCTAAAACCAATGAGAAATCCAATGCCAATTTCTGGAGACAGACATACGAAGTAGGATGGGCCTCTAGGGGGTTAGATCACTTTTTAAAGACTACAACAAAATTAAATGGCACATAGATGGCCCAAATCCCAAGAGATCTTTGAAGAATACAGCATAAAAGATGGAGACAAACTTAGAGAATTTTTGGCATGGATCTCAACTTCCAGAAGAATATAGAACTGGAATATTATAGAAAGAAAATACTGACACAAAAAGAGATTAACACTGCTTTCAAAGAGAGACTGAAAAATATTTTTAATTTTTTAATTCTCAAACGAATTAATGGATACAATTTGAAGAGATCTAGCTTCTTACTATTAATTTTTTAAATTTTTATCATTATATATATATTCAAGACAGGGTTTCTCTGTGTAGTTCTGACTGCCCTGGAACCCCTCTGTAGATCAAGCTGGCCTTGAAGTTGGAGAACTGCCTGCCTCTGCCTCCCTAATTCTGAGATTAAAGGAGTGTGCTACCATGGCCCAGCCCTTTTACTATTAATTTTTAAAACATCAGTCTTGTTCCAGTGCCTACTATGTGCCAAAACATACAGCTACAGTTGGTCCTCTGTATCCACAAGGTCTATATCTATGGATTTAACCAACTTTGGATCCCACATTTTGTACTTACATCTGAAAGGTATAGGCCCAACATCTTTCTCTTTGCTTCCTAACTGGTACAGTATAGAAGCTATCTACATAACATTTACATTGCATTAGGTATAAACAATGGAGGAATTATTTAAGGAGTACAGTAAGATATATATAATTTGTATGCAAATCTGTTCTGTCTTATAGAAGGACTCATACATCCATATATTTTATTTTTGGAGAACCTACAGTCAAGTCCCAACAGATAATAAAAGTTTATTTTTATTTGTGGTGGTGGAATTCCACACACTTCAGAGACTTATTTAATCTCACCCACAGGTAATAAACTATAGACCTCTTTTCTTAGACTCATTAAAGGAAAATAATTACTTATAATAAAGCATCAACTTAAAGGTAATCCTTTTGTCACAATAAATAATAGAGTTTCTATCAACTCTAGAAAGTACTAAGAAATCTAACACAGTTTAAAAGTGGGTAACACAGTTTGAGACTAGGCTTAACTAGACAATTTACAAGCTGTGCAGTCAGGGTTTTAAAGTCCTGGTCACATCTTTCTTGAGGCAGCAACAATTGTGCCATACATGGGTTCTTCAGATGTTGTAAGCATCTCCTGCAATTGTTTAGGGGATTCTTAAACCTAAAATGATGACATACTTGTATTTTGTTCTAATACTCATGGGCAGTACCTAATAAAATATCCAACAAAGAAATCCCAGGAAAAGGAAAAGAGAGGTGAATATACATGCATACATACATACGTACATATATCCATCCTAGAAGGAATCATTCCTAAAGTTAGAATCACAGCAACCCATCTGTAAAAATAAAAAGCATCAGGATCCATGATGTTTGCCCTGGGATTCACTAGAGAGAAGGATCAGGAGCATCTGGCAAGTCATCATATTAGTCTATGTTTCTGCTATTTAGAATAAATGCTGATATTTCCTTACAAACGTTCAGAGCAACACCTTCTCTTCCCCTTGGATATGAGCTGCTTAGTTTATTCAGTCAATGGAGATTTATAGAGGGCACTTGTTCTAAGTACTAGAAACCCCATAGGGTAGGAGGCAGGGGCCAAACAGTAACAAACAAGTAATCAAATCCAGTGATGACTCAATGAATTATTGAGAAATAGGCAAATAGAAAAGAATAGTAGTTCTAAAAGTAAGACTAACATCCAGCAAGACAAATGTTAAATCCTGAAGCTCTAAGACAGCATCTTGTGCACAGTGCAGCACAGGCTAGACTTAAGAGCTTGGGGTAGTCTATTCCTAGCATGGGTCTGATCCCAGTACCCATGGCTGTTCTATGGAGCTGCACACTGCTATTTTCTGGGTTTCCAGACTGGCCTTTCATTTCGTTAATATGGCTACCTTCCTAGAGTCTGTATTTACAGGTCACATCCCATCAAGTTTCCCCTGCAGAGAGGTTCCATCTGTAGCAGGCTTCTGCCAGATTCCTATGATTTCTGTAATGCTATAACTTACATTTTTCTTATGTAAATACCATAAAAGTCTACCATCTAGAAGCCACATCTGGGCCCACATAGCCAAGCCTGCAGAGGTCTTGTGGAGCTTCATCAGAATCCTTGGGCAATATTGGTCTCCAGTAGAAAGCCCTTTCTTGTGGCTGGAAAGAAGACTTAGTGGTTAAGAGCTCTTGTTGCTCTTCCCAGTTTGGTTCCCAGCACCCACAATCTCCTGTAACTCCAGCTCTAGGGCATCTGACACCCTAGTCTAGCTTCGATGGGTACTTAACACACAGAGACACATAACTAGGAAATAACTATTTTAAAATCCCTTCTGAGTGCCTTAGGATTTCACAGAAAAAATTCTTTTCCAGATGCTCGGTGCCTGTGAAGGGAGGTGCAGCCCTTGCTAGTATTGAGATGCCCTCAAGGCCTTTTTTCCTTGTTGCGATGCAAAGCACTGGCTCTCTTTTTATGCAGCTAATCTCTTTAGCAAGCAGCTTCTCTGTGGCAACCCTCACTCTTTCTCCATTCCTTCCCAGGCCAGGCTGTGACTTTTCCAGATCTTTCCACTCTGCTTTCTTTTAATTATACATTCTGTCCCTGTGTCCTGACTTTGTTCCCTAATCCTTCTATAACCAAGCAGCTGCCCAGATGCTTTTATTTACCTGTTTGCTCCTTCAGACACACTACAGCATCAGAATAGAGTCAGCCTTACTTAAGGGTCTAGGGCATGGAGAGGGTTTAGGCAAAGCATTTTGTGATATTGTGACAAGGGTGGTTTTTACTCCGGTTTCTAACAGCTGCATCTGAGAATGTGTTAGCATGACATTTTCACAAGCTAAGGAAGAGCCTGTCCCAGCACTTGCATAGATTCCTCATCCTCTGAGCCCTCACCAGAATGATATACAGTGTTCTCATTTCGCCTTTTCTAACTGATCCTCTAGAGTCACCCAGCCTCTTCCAGTATACCCAGTTCCCAGTCCTCCTCTACATTTTTAGATTATGGTAATACTCTCTTCCTTGTCATCAAGTTTTCATTATTTTTCGTCACTTCAATGAAATAGCTGAGGCAGGTTAACATTGTAAACATGGCTTTTTCTTTTTTTTCTGACAAAGACACATGGCATTATGGGGCAATAGAGTGGGGTATACGATTCTGTTTGTTCTCTCTTGTTCTTGAAGAGCTTCCAGGATTCAGTGATGCGGCTCCACCATAAAGGCCTAATCTAACCCCAATCATCCTCCAAACCACACATCTAAATATTAGGACTACATTAAATTTCCATGTTAGTAATGTCTTTCAGCAGGAATTGAAAGGCATGAACACAGGCGTTCAACAGGCACATAAAGCCTTCTGAGACACTCAATCCTGCTCTCACAGGATGTTGATGGTTTAGAATCTATATTTTGTGCAATTTTTCTCTATTCTGTCTCCTTCTAGAATTGTCTACTGGCTGATAGAAGGCTCACCTTAATAATAACTACCACATTGACTACTTATTCCTTTCTCCTTCTTTCTGTCTCTGTCTCTCTGTGTGTCTCTGTACCACACTGACTACTTAATGCTCACTCTGACTGTCTCTGTCTCTCTGTGTCTCTGTCACTCTCTGTCTCTATCTCTACCCATCTCCCCATTCTAGATACTCAGAAAGCTATATTCACGAGGGATGAAGACATATATAGGAGGTAAGGGTGTAGACTGAGTCAGATGGAAAACTCAGAATAGGCTGCCTAATATAAACCTGTCCCCAATCCAGACTTCTTAAAAAGGCTGTCCTTGCTTTATCAGGCATTTTTCCAGCCATTCATGGAGTGATATTTTTGCTCTCATTTTGCTATAATTTGTTCTGTGTAGAACTTTTTTTGCAACCTTATGAGAAGGGAAACAGGGTCAGAGGCTGATGATAGAGAACAGTGAGTCGTGGGATGCTTGTGAAGCCCTTGTGAGGTGAACAGCATGCAGAGTAGGCAGTTGATTAACCTGAGGGTCTAGGTCTGGGTTCCTGAGTGTCGTGATTTGCTGTGTCCCCCAGAAGCTCATATTTTGTAAACTAAATCCAAGGTCATATGTTGGTGGTATTTGGAGGGGTAATTAGGGCTGAGTGAGATCATAAGGACGGTGTCTGCATGAAGGTACATTGATTGATAGCTGTATAGGAAAACGAATGAAAGAGTTCTGAGCTAGCATCTTTGCTCTGCCCTGCATTGTGATATCCCCTTCCCCTAGCATCCTTAGAGATTCCCCAGCCTTTAGAACTGTGAGAAATATATCTGTGTTCTTCAAAGATTACTTAGGCCCAATTCTTCATCACAGCAGCAGGAAGCAGCCTAAAACATTAGACCACAAATTGATTGTTATATCAGCAAGGTCCTCTTGGTCCCTGATCCAAAACTGTACGTGCGAAGCACCATGCGATACTGTGGAGAGAGACAATTTTGGTTCATTCTACTGAAATGTTTGTGTTTGTCTATTAAGCCCATAAAGATATCAAAAAACGATATTGCTATTATTTTGGATGTGAGAATCTTTCACCAGAATATCCCAAAAATTGTAGGACTTCCAGCATTTATATCCTCCCAGCAATACTAAACACTGGTTGCATCATTTAGTCACTATGGTAACCAAAGCACGCATCTTCTTCCTGTGTGCTAGTGCCTTGTACGTTGGGAATGCCTTATGGCTGAGATCTGCTGAAAGAGGGTGGAATTCAGAATCTACTTGAGGCTTTTTAGCTTCTTTGGAAACATGGATATTAGGATATGAAAGAAACCAACTTATCAAATACAAAAAAAGGAAGCAGAGTCCAGTTAACCAGATTTAGGAAGATCATAAATCAGTGATGGGAGCTGGAAAAGACTTACATAGTGACATACACCTTTAATCCTAGTACTAGTTCTCTGTGAGTTTGAGGTCAGCCTGATCAACAAAGTGACTTCCAGGACAGCCACAGTTACATAGTGAGACCCTGTCTCAAAACAAAACAAAACAAACAAACAAACAAAACAAAAAGCCAAGCCAACCAACAGAAAGACATAGTGAAGTACCTGAAACACCTCTAGGATGTCCCTAGTACCCTGTCTGCTTCAGCATCCTATTCTTCCCATAGGGCTTCCACAGGCATTTTGCAAGTGTAATCTCCATCCCCTCTTAGCTTGTGGTTTTTGTACTCCATCCTATATACCTAAAGCCTGTGGGCAAGAACAAAGCCATGCACCTATAGTTCTGACTCATTTTTATCACTAAAGCCGAGATTGTGATTGCTATTAAAAATTATATAAAAGCAGGAGTAAAAAAGCCATTCAGTGTTTTAAACATCTCAACCCTTTCTGATATAACTACTTGCAGCCACAATCTTCTCTGACACCACTCATGCCTCACCCCCATACCTCTTTTTAGTACTTCTCATTGCCTGCCCCAAAGCATCTCCCAAAGGTCAGCAATACATCCACTTTCTACAAAAACCCTTCCCAAGCATTTGTAATGCCCACTTTTGTGGATCTTGAAGAACTTCATTTTATTTTATAGATTTTACATGTAAGTCTCATTCCCCCGAAATGAATTCCTTGAAACTAAGTGCTGATACCATCTTCACTGTACTGATTGCCATCCTTACAAAGATCTGCTTCTCAGGGTTCTCAGTAAGTGTGGTAAAAGTCCTCATGTGTTTCCTATCCACGTTCCAGTGATGTATAGATGTATCTATCCTGTCACATAATGAATGCTTCACCTTGCCACTGCAGTGTCTGCAGGTGAAACAAAATTGCACGCATGGTCGTATGCAGTACAGAGCAAGTTGTCATTTTCTACTTGAAGGTCTCAAAAATTGCATTAAAAAGGATCTTAAAAAACACCTGTGAGAGAAAAAAAAATGACAATTTAAGACAAAATGACCAGTTGTGTTTGTTGTCTAGCGCAATGGCAAGATTCACACGTGGCATGGTGGTATTTGATTTTGAAAAGAATGTTGGTCTAGGGAGATAGCACTGTCGAAAGTGCTTCTGATCCAGGAGCCTCAGCAGCATAGGGGCATAGACATCTAAAAGCATTTCCAGTTTCTCCCACTTTTATTCTGTCAGGCCTGTCAGCACTTTGTGACCCACCTGTTGTTATGTTCCCTGGAAGTGTGACGGTAAATTTTATGTGTCAACATGAGTAGGTCACATGATGCCCAGATATTGAGTCAGACGTAACTCTGTGACTATAACAATGTGTTTTGGTGGCATTAGTGTTTGAACTCATAGCCAGAGTACAGCAGCAGCCTTTTCTAATGTGAATGGCCTTCATCCAAACAGCTGAAAGCCCATACAGAACAAGGGGATTACCCTTCTAAAGCACAGGGAGGATCTTCCTTCCTGTCAGCTGGAATGCCAGCTTTCTATCTGAGCCAAATATCAGTTCTTCTTGGGTCTTGAACCAGCTTTCAGATGAGAACTGTCACCATGGGTTCTTCTATAAATGTAACCATACTGTCAGACCTGTCAGATCTCAGGAGTCACTGACTCCAGACCTGAGATGTCTTGTAACTGTGTGAACCAATTTCTCATAAATTTCTTCACATACTTATACAAATACATGCAAATGTAAAACTTACAATAAATACATGAACATATGCATAAATAAAAAATGAAGTGGGTTCTATTTCTTTGGATAACTTCCATTATTACAGCGTTGGTACTGAAAAGTGGAGTGCTGCTATCAACCGAAGCCACCTGGACAATGGGTAAAGCTTAAGGAACCTGCTTCCCTCTGAGCAGCATGTTGGTGAAATGTAGCTATTAAAGTTCAGGGGAGAACAAGAACACAAGAAGCCTGCTTGTGGAAATTGGAATAATGGTGGTCCTTATTATAATGGGGCAAAGTACTTGGCCGTATTGTGTTCTAATACATTGTGGGGGGTGGAAATGGTAAGTCATGAAATTAGATACTTATTTACCTGAGACATTTCCTCATCAAAATGCCAAAGATGTAGACTGACTCCTGTTAACTGTAGTGAAATGTAGAAGGATGAAGATGAGGTTGTGAGGAACCCTCATCCTGTCCATACTGCATGGAGTGAAAGACTATTTAAAGAGAATGGTAAGGGCGTGTCAGGATTATCAGTTGGGCACTGTGATGGTTTGAATATGCTTGGCCCGTGGGAAGTGTCGCTATTAGGAGGTGTGACCATACTGGAGGAGATGTAGCCGAGTTAGAGGAAGTGTGTCACTGTGGAGGCGGGGCTTTGAGGTCTCATATATATGCTCTAGTCTGGCCAGTGAGATCCAGAGTCTCCTCCTGGCTGCCTGTGGAAGTCTCCTGTTGCCTTTGGATCAGCATATAGGACTCTCAGCTCCTTCTCCAGCACCAACTCTGTCTGCACAATGCCATGCTTTTCACCATGATGATAATGAACTAAATCTCTGAAACTGTAAACCAACTCCAAATCAAATGTTTTCCTTTACAAGAGTTGCCTTGTTCATGGTGTCCCTTCACAGCAATAGAACCCTAACTAAGGCAGGCATTGAGGAAATAGTACGGAGGACTATCAGACTTCTTAGGTTTTATGGGTCAGATGATAAAACCCATTTGATTGTGAACCTGCTTGATCCTTCTGGAGAAAGAACCCTGAAGGTCAACCAAAGGTCATTCCTACCATAACCCTGTAGGACAAGACAGGATCCTCTTTGTTTTTTGTTTGTTTGTTTGTTTTTTGTTTTGCTTCCCTAGGTAAGTGTGCTTCCATCTAGTGCCTCAGGGGTGAGCCACCTTCACAGGCCTGATAGATAGAATTTTTTTTAGGGGGTGTATGTTTCAAAACAGGGTTTCTCTGAATAGCCCTGGCTGTCCTGGAACTCACTCTGTAAACCAGGCTGGCCTCAAACTCAGAAATCCGCTTGCCTCCCAAGTGCTGGGATTAAAGGCGTGTGCCACCATTGCCCGGCTGATAGATAGAAAATTTAATCAAGGAGAACTGTTCCCAAGCCTTAAGATCCAATTGCATTTTCCTTGCTAGCTTTAGGACTTGATGTTCTGCTCAGAATCCACTGTATTCCACCCACCCCCAACCTATCTGGTCTTCAGCTAGTATTACTGTTTTTGGAGATTGTGGAGCCTTTAAGAGGTTGGGCCTGGCTGGGACAGGTGAGTCATTAGGGACAGTCTTTTGAATGTAATAAATAGCCCAGCCTGGTTTCAGGCTGTTATAGTTAGAGTCCTCTGACAGTCTTGCTTCCCTTGCCATGATAGACTATACCCGTGAAAGCCATGAGCCCAAATAGACTTTTCCTTTCAGTTGCTTCTGTCTTTTGTCACAGGGATGAGAAAAAATGACTAATGCACTTGAAATCTTGCATCCATTGAGAATGTGAGCACCTATCTTATTTTGTTTTCAGTTAGAGTTTTGGAGATGATGCCTTGTTTGGTTTCATGGGCTCAAACTAGAAAGGAATTAATTTTGCTTTAAGATAAATTGTGTCTCTAGTCTCACTCATGTCTGACTTATATACTATGGACTATAGACTTATGAGATGATGCTGGTATGAGTTGAGATCTTTGAAGCTTTGGGGTTGAAATTGACATATTTTGCATGTGAATAGGGAATGAATTTTGAGGCTCAGGAATAAAATGCTATAAATTAAACTGTGCCTTTTCCCCAGATTTCAAAATGCTGGAAGCTCTACTCTCAGTGTACCTGCATGACAAGGTGACAAAGGTTAAATAATGTCACTAAGATAAGGCCTTGATTTAATAGGGTTGGTGGCCTTATAAAGAAAGTAGGAACACCAGAGTTTTTTCTTCTATGTGAGATCATAGACAAAAGCGCTATGTGAAAGCCAGGAAATTCTTGCCACTGTGAGTCTAGCTGGACCCCAAAACTGTCAAAAAATGAGGGTTTCTTGTTTAAGTCACACAACCTGTGCTATTCTGGTATGGCAGTTCAGGTTGGCTGATACACAGTCCTGGATTGGTTTCTGGTTTTTGGAAACTAATGGAGAAGCCATTTATACTGAGTCAAGTCTATCATCTGAGGCAATGAGGAGAATATGGACCTCCTGGAAATCAAAGAAGTATCGATGGAGGAGGTTGGTGATGCCATCTCAGGATTGCAGAAGGGCTATGATGGACATTAGCAGAAACACAATAGAAACATTTTAGATTGTCTTGGAGACATCTGGATTATGGGAGTTTATTCTAAGATAGTATAACTCTTGTCTTTAAATATGCAAAATAGGACAGCCAAAGAAATCCCCAGTCCCTCTCCCAAGGTTTCTGTGCAAGAGTGCAACCATCTGGACAGTGGAAACTTGTACCAACACTGTGAGAGGCTAGGTTGTTGGACTAAAGGATAATTATTGATGTCTTATATATTAAAGCTCTTTAACTCTGTGACTTAGAATAGCAGTATTTCAAAACACTCTGAAGCACAGCAAGTTGAGAGCTGTGGCCTACACATGACCTCTCAGCTTCTGTTATCTTTGAGAAAGAGATTAAAGGGAAGACACCACTACATTTTTCTCTTATCTACAGGATGTCTCAGTTTATGCCTCTTTCCAACTGACATTTATAATGATCAGTACTAGGAAGTTATATGAGAATGGTAAATAAAAATAAAAATAAAATGCTGTTAACTATATCATATCTATAGCATCAGCAAAAATAGTTGTAAATGTCTATCTTAAAAGTAAAATAAATGGTCAAAAGAACATTTGAATTTAGCTATAAATAACACAGGTTTTAATGTCTTATTGAATGAACTAAATTGGGACCATAATAAAAGCAAAAGAAATTATTTTAAAGAAATTTCAGAGCTTAAAACAAAAGCAAAATATCATCTGACAGTTGAGTCATTGGAGCCCATGAACAAGAGGAACGATGCAGCGGATGACTTCTGGGAAACTGGAGGAAAAGAAGTATAAAAATGCTTTATAGATGCCATTAAGTGGCTGGTGATATAATCCTTCATACTTTGAAAATGTAATTTTATTTGTGAGTCCTTTAATAGCAATGATAAATGACATGTGTTGTTTTTTTTTCCCAGTTCTTGATAATTATTTTTGGTATATCACTTTGGTTTTTGTTGTTGTTGTTGTTATTGTTTTTACATATTTTTATTGAGACATAATTCAACATCCCATAAATATGACCCATATAAGATGTACAGTGAAGTGATGTTAATATATTCACAAGGTTGTACACCCACAACACCCTCCAATTCTAGCACATTTTTATCAGCCCCCAAAGAAACTCACTGGAAATCCCTCTCTGTTTCCATGGCCCCGGCATACTTTCTGTCTGGATATATTTGTCTATAGTAGACATTCCATAAAAGTGAATTAATATAATATATGGCTCTTTGTCATCTTTCATTTGACATGTAGCATGCATCAACATTTTATTTTTTTTTACTATGCACCCTTTTGTTATTGATTTTACTTCTGTGTTTCAGCTTAATTATAAAACGCTTCTAGATGCTTTCCCAGTTGAAATACCTCATGTAATGAAAATAGGTCCAGCGGAGGTTTGAAACTTAACATCCCCTGTGGTGGTTGGTTTAATGTCAAATTGACACAAATTAGAGTCATCTGGGTAGAGATTCTCAACTGCAGGATTGTTAATTGAAATTGGAAGATCAACCTCAAGTATGTGTGTGGTAAATTCTTCTAGTAGCCCAGATAAGGATGTGTATGTGAGGAGGAAGATGGCTCACCTTTTGCTTGGTTGGTCTTCCTTCTTGATGCTGAGTTGATTTCTTTTGCTGCTGCTGCTTCTGGTGATAATGGTGATGATGATGATTGTGCTGCTGATGGCGGTAATGATGATGATCGTGGTGATGATGATTCCTTCACTAATATCAGAAACAGTGTTTCCCAGGCCTCCATAATTGACTAAGGACCCTTGCTTCTCCAGGAAACTTCCAGATCTTTTGATGACAGATTGGGACTGCTGAGGTACCCAGTCTCAAGGACTAGACAACTCCCATGTTTTCAGCCTGGTATGAGACAGGTGTTGTTACTATTTCCATGTTAGCTGATATAATAAATGAGTGTATGTAATTGTGATGGTTTGTATATGTTCAGCCCAGGAAGTGGCACTTTTAGAAGGTGTGGCCTTGTTGGGGTAGGTGTGGCCTTGCGGGTGTGGGCTTTAATACCCTTGTCCTAGCTGCCTGGGAGCCAATATTCTGCTAGAAGCCTTCAGATGAAGATGTAGAACTCTCAGCTCCCCCTGAACCATGCCTGCCTGGACACTGCCATGCTCCCACCTTGATGATATAGGTCTGAACCTTTGAACCTGTAAGCCAGCCCCAATTAAATGTTGTCTTTTATAAGACTTGCATTGGTCATGGTGTCTGTTCGTAGCAGTAAAACCCTAACTAAGACAGACATCGATACCAGGGACTGGGGTATTGCTGTGATAGGCCTGACCATGCTTTTGTTTGTACTACTTACAGTTCAAGATATGAGCTCTTAGCTTCCGGTTCCAGCTACCATGCCTCTCTTCTGCCACCATGGACTCTTATTCCTCTGGAACTGTAAGCCCAAATAAACTCTTTCAAGTTATCTTTCTCATGGTGTTTTAACACAGCCACATAAAAGCAACTAATGCAAACACCATCAGTAAACTTCACAATGTTGTAAGAAATGCTATGTGTTAAAAAAAAAAAGTGAAATCCTTTAGAAACCATATTCATCTGTAATTAATTTTCAGTTGGCCAGATTAAATCATTGATAATAACAAACCACCTTGGAGTTAAGGCCATTGTGAGCTGCCAGATGTAGTTGCTGGGAACTGAACTGGCTTGATGGCAGGAAGAACTCTAGACTGCTGAGCCATCTCTCCAACAATCATTTATTAAACCCCTAGTTCAACAACACCAGCTCTTTCTCAGGGAAAGGAGGGTTGATGGCTGTCTCCTGTCTCTAAGGGACCCATTCATGTACAGGAAGCAGACGTATGGCAAAACCTTCATTCAGGATAGTGAATGAGCTATCAATAGAAGCTATGAAAGCACAGGGCAAAAAAAGGAGGTTGGAGCAGAAAGCTTCATGTAGGTTTCCTGGAAGATGTTATATGGAGAGAGTCTTTGAGACAAAGTGTCAGCCAGAGGAAGGGAAGAGACAAGGCATTAAAAGCAGAGGAAGCAACACCACAAGTAAGCCCCTCCCCCCCAAAAAAATTACATCAGAAGCTGTATTCTGAAATATTAAGAAGACAGTATAGCCAAAGACAGGATGCAGGAAGGGAGGTGAGTTTAAAAGGATGCTAGTTATGGTAGCTTAGTGTTACTTATGTCCCAGACAGTATAAAAAGAAACAGCTCGCTTTCTGTGTGCTAGGCACTGCTCAAGTATTTTATATTCCTAATGTCATCAAATGTTCACAACAATCACATACTGATGTGTTATTTGTATATCTATTTTACAAGAGATGGGAACTAAGGCACGGGATGGCTAAGCAGCTTGTCTCTAGTTCTGTAATTAGATAGTGGACTTTTATGGGCCTTGTGAGCTAAGTGGAAAATTTTTCATCCTGAAAAGGACAGAGACCTTAAAGATTATAAACAGGAAAGTGCCTGACCCTTTTACAAATGTCATTCCAGTAGAGGCTGAGAGAACAACCAAATAGGCATCTAAACCACAATGGTGGCCATGCAAGAGAAGAGAACCAAATTTGTTATTTAGACACTTAGAGACTGAGAGGGGAAAGGCACATGGCCATATATAGACACGCATATATTGGGGGAGACAAAGAAAGCCAGCACAAAGCAATCCCCTGCTTTGCTGCCAAAGGAAGACTTCAAGAGAGGGCACCCAGAGGGAAAAGAGGCCATCTGCATGAGTAGAAGATTTACTCTGACCACACGTCCACAGGGGGCAAACATGTAAGCCATCATTTTTGGTTTTACAGCTGTAGGCAATTGAGTAAGGGTCTAACATACCATTTCTAGTTTGCTGAGCAACGGATTCTGCAAAGTCCCTTGGCTGCCTTTGGAACATGAAGGACTTTAATGAGAAGGTCAAGATCACTCCCAGCTTATAGTCAAGCTGAGCCTGGGAAATTGGGAGGTTTCCTTCAGGTGTAGAACCCATTAGGACAGTGGTTCTCAATCTTCCAATTTCTGTGACCATTTATGTACCTAATAAACCTCCCAACCATAAAATTATGTTTGTTGTTACTTCATAACTCTAATTTTTCTACTGTTATGAATTGCAATGCAAATATCTGTGATTTCTGATGGACTTAGGTGACCCCTGTGAAAAGGTTGTTTGACCCCCAAAGGGGTTGTGACATACAGGTTGAGAACCACTGCAGTAGGGTGAGAGATAACTGAGGTACTGGCTGGCTTGTCAGCTATCTCAAATAAGTGACCTTCCATGAGGAACACAGAGCCTGAGGAATGGGTAAAGTTTACACTTCTCACCACTTAGGGTTTCTGTCATATGATTACTCAATCCAAGTGGCTTCCCAAGGCTTTCTTGGGCTATTGAATGCAACACTCCTAAGAGCTGGCAGGGATTAAACCCAGAGCCAGGGTCAAACTAGGTCAGGACTCCAGACAGTAGCCAGGAGGAATAAAGAAACCTACCTCCTTAGCAACAGTGGCATCTGGCCTGACCCCCCCCCCCCCCACTTCGGGAGACTGATCCACCAACTAAAGAATACACATGGAGAGACCCATGGTGCTGGCCACAAATGCGGCAGAGGAGGGTCTTGTTATCCGTCAGGGGGAGGAGAGGCCCTTGGGCCTGAGGGTGTTAGATCTCCCAGTAGAGGAGAATGACAAGGAGGGAAGACAAGAGTGGGTGGGTGGGTGGGAAGGTGGGAGGGTGGGTTGGAGAATATCCCCATATTGGCAGGGGGAAGGCGGAGGGAATGGGGAGGTTCCAAAGGGGAGATCTGAAACATTTGAAATGTAAATAAAATATGAAGAAAAAAGAAAGAAAGAAAGAAAGAAACCTACCTCCTTCCGCAGCCATGCACCAGCTGGGTCACTGAATACCTGTCCCAGTACCTGTCCTGCTCTAGTGGCCAGGTGTTTGTGGAGGAAGCAGTTCCTTCTTGTGAGTTTTGAGGATGTTCAGGAACATGACCTTCAGCACAGGACAGATTGAGTGACAAGAGATTATCCCATGAATAACTCGGAGGTAAAGAACATAGCACACTACACAGGGGCATACAAAAGTTGGATTTGGCAGCAGAGCTGTGGTTAATAGCAACAATAGTAACACGGGTACTTGAAGGCATGGGCCCCACATGATGGAATGAGAAGTGACTCCTGCAGGTTTTCTTCTGACTTCCACACATGATCATCATCTACCACTAAATGTTCATATGTAACTTTTCCCCATCCTTCCTCTCAGACATTCTCCCCAGTCTCTGGTAATAATTTCCACAATATTACCTTTAAAGCCCCACATAGGAGTGACATCTGGTCCTTCTCTTTTTAAAGCTTGGCTTACTTCACTTACTGCAGTGATCTATATCCAGTTTTCTCAGTGGTGTCACAAATGACAGGACTTCATTCCTTTTCAATGGCTTCAGATTATTCATTGTGGTACCATATTCTCTCTACCCAGTCATCAGTTGAAGGACACATATGTTGTTCTACCTCTTCTCTTTTGTGAATGGTACTAATGAACACAGAAGTGCAGCTATCTCTCTTTTTCCACTCATTCATTCACTTTACATCCAGATCACAGCTCCCCTCCACCCAGTACTCTGCTCATACAGTCCCTCCCCCATTTTCCCCTCCCCTTCTCCTCTGAGAATGGGAGGCCCCCCTGGGAACTGACCCACCCTGGCATATCAAGTCACTGCAGGACTAGGCACATCCTCTCCCGCTGAGGCTAGTTGAAGCAGCCCAGTTAGGAGATCCACAGGCAGGCCACAGAGTCAAGGACAGCCCCTGCTCCAGTTGGGGGGCCTGCAAGAAGACCAAGCTGGTGCAGGTATCTCTTTGACACACTGATTTTAATACTTTTAGCTATGTATCCAGAAATGATATCACTGGATCATTCCTAGTTCTACTTTCAATTTTTTGAGGAATCTTCATTTATATCACTTTCCATACAGCTGTATTAATTTATATTCCCACCAACATTGTACAAACATCTTTTCCCACCATCCTTACTAGACTGTTTTTTTCTTCTTCCAAAATCAAAGTGGTAAACAGAATTCTCTAATCAACACACACACACACACACACACACACACACACACACACTGCAGTAATAGATCTGAGAATGGACTCCCCTAAAAATTCTGGAATTTACTATGACTCTCACTTACTTCCTTGTTTAAGTTGATAGACAAAGCCTATACAGGCACTGGCACACTGCCACCTCCACTTCTCTACCTTCTTTGTGAGGTCCTGCTTTGAGGGCTGAATCTATGTCCCTACTCTGTGGTCCTAAGGCATCATCAGAGATAAGAAATATCCAATAGGGATTTCTGTAATTCAGCATCTTCCCATAGGAGTTAGGTTATGAAAGTAGGGCACAGATGAGCATAGACTGAAAAACACAGAGTCCAGAAGGGCAGGAAAGATCCCCTCAGATGCCAGCATGTTTCATTTTAGTGAGACTGGTGTGATCTCAGCAGCTTTGCAGCTGTCATTGAGATGCCATCCTTAAGCAATTAAGAACACAGCCAGGAGTAAGGAAAACCAAAATAGATGCCTACCGTGTTTCATTAGGGGCAGCTCACTTGGAAGAAACAGATATATAGTAGCTGCTCTTAGAATCAACTGCCTCAAGCTTTAGGGACTGTGGAGAAAGTGTCCAATGCCAGGTGTGTGCTAAATTGGCCCCTGAACAGATTAGAGACCTCAAATACAGGAAGGGTCGAGAAAGCTTGAAGAAAATAAATAATCTTTTTATTCAACCTTTTATCTTTTTCCTCATGGATTTCAAGGTACTGCCAGTCACAAAAGACCTATGTGCTAAAGTTTTAGTTTCTGACCTTGGCCTCCTTCTAAGACTTGGGCATACTCCAGCTCCAGCCTGTGCCTGCTGTTCACATTTGTCTGTTGTTCTAGTTAGCATTCCATGACCAAGGAAAGGGTTTATTTTAGCTTGCAGATCATAGTTCATCATCCAGGGGATCCAGGGCAAAACTTAAGTCCAGAACTGAAGCAGAAACTGTGGGGGCGTGCTGCTCACTGGTCTGCTCTATCTTACAGTCAGGTACCATTCTTAGACAGCCCAGGTCCAGTCACCTGCTTAGTAGTAGCACCACCCACAGTGGAATGGACCTCCTTAAATCATTTAGCAGTCAAGATCCCCCCACCACCACACACACACATGCCCATAAGCTGATCTGACAAAGCCAATACTTCTATTGGGGGCCCTTCTTTCCAGGTGAGTCATACCTGTGACACTTCTCTTGGAGAATAGTTCAGTAATTTCAGAATAATATTTTTGATTCTTCTTTTCTTTAGTGGCACTGATAGTTATCTCATGCACATTTAACCTCATCGGGTGTTCATCTCAAGTGGCCTTTCTAATAGGAGGAGGGAATTTTCCTCTGTCTTGATGAGTCCCAGATGGCAGCAGGTACACAGGTGACACACAACAAATTTGTGTTGGAACTACTTGAGTACAGTCAATACCTAAGACCAGATGTCACAGACTATGAGAGGTGGTTTTGGTGATCACAGAGCCCACCTTCCCAAGGGGAAATCCCTGAAGTAGGGAGGGCAAAAAAGTTCTTTTCTCCATCTTAGTTAGTCAAAAACTGCAGAAAACTGTTGTCAACAAAAAGTAGAAACTCTAATCTACCTTCTGGGAAATGCTTTCTTTATCACACAGATGAATACATTTAAGTTATACAAAACAATGAAATGTCAGTTGAACAGAGCTTTAGGTCAGTTCTAGAGAGGAAACTGTGAAAGGGCACCATGGTGCCAGGCTAAGGGGCCACTCTGATACTTGAAGGAAGATGAAACAGGAGGTCGTTTTTACTTTTTCAAAGTTTATTTCTTATAAGGACAGAATGAAATGTTACAAATAAATTAGAACATGGGAATGGCCCACTGTAACCTTGTGAACGGGCTCGATATTTTAGTTACACCAACTGTTCTCTGTAGTCTTTGAACAGAGGGGAGCCAGTAATAAAATGAGGTTTCTTGCTTTATGGCTTACAAAATGGGTAGGTGAGAGTGATGTTGGCTCTACTGTTAAGGTTAAAAGCTAAACCTTAACTTGTTTGAGAATGTGTTTTCTTTTCTGCAGCCGCCAGCCTTCCAACGAGGTATAGTCACTATCTTGAGAAAAAAAAAAGGTCTCTAATGTACTAAGAAATTTCACTCAGAGAGAACCATGAGCATGAATTATTTTGTTGTATAGGTCATTACCACTTAGATTTTAAGCCTTAAGCAGCAGACAAAGTCTGTAGAGGGCTGAAAAAAAAATAAGTTAAAAATGATATGCTCATCTATTTTAATGCACCGTGCAGTGATCATCACAGAAGTTATCAAGAATAAAACCAAGCATGACTATACAGATAAATGACTGCTCTGGTGGCACTAGTCTTACTCTGGAAAGACACGACAGAGGAAGGAACAGAATCTCATCAGGCTGTCCTCATTTCTACATCCTGTAAAACAAGACAAAATGACAGCAGCCAAACCCACTAAGTTAAGCACCCTAACTATGTTTGCTGGAAGGGTATTGCAACAAGAAAAAGGGAAACAGGTATTCAAATGGAGGAGGGGAGACGTCCCAACCTGTTAATGCTGCAGATGAGTGAAGAAGACAAAGTGAGGGAAAGCAACTTGGCAACTGAAACAATGCTGAGCGGCCACAGTACTTGGCCATGTGAAAACCATTAACAAAATTAACTCCTTTAGCACCAGCTTAGGGAGTTTTGGGGGAAATTTATTCAACACTAATCATAAAAGGTAAGATTTTAATATTTCAGTTTTGTAGAAAGTCTCATTTGAAGTATATAAGGACTTCTCATCAAGTGTATCTCAATTTATTTAAAATGAGGTCAAAGACAATAGAGATGTGTCTGGTGGTGTTTGCTGAGATATAATATACAGCAGAAAAGCACCAACACCTGAGCCTATGCCTCATAACAAACTATGTTTTATGATAATTGACAAAACCTAGATTTAGAAATAACTATTTGCTAATTGTTCATGATGTTATGAATACCCAGATTCCAAATGAGAAATGGTCAAGAACCTACATAAGGGAAAAAATTACCTTGGTACTGCACAAAGGAACACACAAACAAAAAAAAAGTAATTCTTCAAGGTGGTTTGTTTGTTTGTTTTAAGCAGAAAGGGTGCCAAGAAACAAAACTGAACATGCTCCCTAAAATGGCCTCTTGTTTCTATCCCTGACATTTGTGGTGACTATCTCATTCCACTGGTGGGTGCCCAACTTCACAATTTGATGTTATTTACTTACTCAAGTTTTCTTTCTTGAATAACATTACCAGAAAGCTAAAGTGGAAGGAGAAAAAGAAAGTTAGGAAACTTAATTTCCCCTAGTTTGAGAATCTGTATGCAATGACAAAAACCTTTAAAGCATTAGGTTCTTCTTTAATTTTAAAAAATGTTGTATGTATGTAGCAGGGGCTGGGGTGGAGGTGGCATGCATATGTCCCAGCACACATTATATCCTACTACCATGTGGAATTTGAGGTCATTTAGATTGGTAATAAGAGCCTTTATCTGCTGAGCAATCTCATTGGCTCCAAGTTGGGTTGTTTAATGATATGCAGTTAAGAGGAAGGAAGGAAGGAAGTTAAAAAGGAAAGAGGGAAGGAAACAAGGGAGGGAGGGAAGGAAACAAAAGAGGGAGGGAGGAAAAAAGAAAGAACGAGGAGTAAGGAGAGGGTATTTGGTGTAAATCAGAAGAAAAGAAAAAAGGAAGGGAGATGAAGGAAATCTGGCTTTAACAAAAACAAAAGTAGGCAGTGATTATCAAAAGTATATACTTACTGTCATGCAATATTGTTACTTATATTATTATGCAAATTGTTTTAAGACATACTAAAGTTGCTAAGAATAAATAGGATTTATGATTTTAAAGTTGTATATACAGAACAATAATTAGAAGTATAATGCAACAGAAAGCTAGAGTAACACTGTCTTTTAATTCATGTGTTCAAGGAGTGAATAAATGAATGTGATTTCAATACTGATGGCCAGGTGGTCAAAGAACAAGGATGAGAATATCAAGAGCTCTCAGGTAGCCTGGGGATTTGTTTGGGCTGTGCACTGCAGGCTGGACTTCAGAATTGCCCTCTTGAGGTGCGTATCTGGAGGTGCTCTGAGAAGAATTTCTGATAGGGTTGAAAATTCACACCCTTGAAACCAACCCTAAGAACAAAGGGACACTAGAAATAATAGCAGATTAAAAACTTTTAAAGGAGAAAGCAATAATCTAAATTGTAGCTTCTATTGAATACTAAATGTCAACAAAATTGGAAAACAAAATAGAAACAAGTAGTTTTTCATATTAAATCTCATAATAAGGACCTAGTAAATGGGAGGGATTAAAGCTATTCTGTGTTATTACTACTCACACCTCTGACTGAATGTGCTAGAAGTTTACAGATCTTAGCTCACTAACAGTTTGAGGGTTTAATCCTTGCAAAATGTCTTCTATAAATTTAGACTTTGACAAAATGAACTATTTCTATTACCCCTTCATGGCAAGAAATATTTATTACCTTTTGTTATATTACTTCTGTTATTTTTTTTTAAACAGACCAAAACCAAGGACAAATAACAAAAAATAATATAATGAGATAGGAGGATCAATCAAAGGTCTTCTTCTGCTGTACAGCGAGTTAGATGCCAGACTCTGATACGTTAGCCACTGTCTCAAAACAAACAGACAAGCAAATAGTGCACATATCTAATTAAACAAAGCACTAATTAATAATGATTCTTATTTATCTATTATTATCTTAAGCTTAGGCTGAACTCAAGTTATGTAGCTGACACTGGCCTTGAACTCCTGATCCTCTAGTTTCTATCTTCCAAGTGCTGACATTACAGGTATGTGCCACCTAATCCACTAAATATGATTCTTAAACTATAGCTGCAATACTCTTATATGCCTTTGGTCCTGCTCTACATCTTTTCTTGAGTTTGGCTGAGGTTGCTAGGTAAATGGCACAGGTGCATGGAGTGAAAACAAGGAAATAGGACAGAAGACAGTCAGGGATGAAAGATGTTGACACGGGAAAGCAGGCTGACAAAGAACAGCAGAGTCTACTTGCCATGTTGAGGAAGAGATGTATAATTGTAAAATCCATTTTTGAATCTAAAAGAAATAACCAGATTTTGCTAGAAAATATAAAAATATTGGAGCAAAGAGTTTTCAAAGAAAATCTTGGTTATAAAACAACACCAAGAAAATTTATAAAGACATGTAGTAACAAGTCTTAAAATGACATTTTGTCTTTTCTGTTAGCACATACTCAAAAATTGTTTCAGGAACTTTATGGAATATTCAAGTTATGAATGAATTTCAAAACTAAAAAGTGTTCAAGTTGAATAATTTAGACAGGAGGGGAAAATGGAAATGTGAATTGTGAAGTTGTCTTAATCTTTCCTGAGGCTGTGGTAAAATACCCTAGAAAAAGCAACTGAAGGAAGAAAAGATCTCTTTGGTTCCCAGTTACAATCCATCACTGTGAGGACTACTGAATGGCAGGAACTTGAAACACCTAGTCAAGTGGCATCTAAAGTCAAGAGCAGATGGTAATGAATTAACATAGTCATGCTTACTAGTATTCAGCCTGCTTTCTCCACTCTATACAATCCAGAATTCCTTGCCTAGGGAATGCTCTCTCCCACAATGGATAGGGCTGTTATTCCATTTCAGTTAGCATAATCAAGATAATCCTCCAACAGTCAGGCCAGTTTAACTAGATAAATGCCTCACTGAGACTCTTTTCTCAAGTGATTCTACATTCTGCCAAGTTGACAACAAAACTAACCTGCGCAGGGAGAGCCTGAAGAGTTGTCTGTTGGGTCTTTGTTTTTATAGCTGAAAAAGCTTCATATCCTTTGAAGCAGCATATGCCATGCTCTTCTGACTGAACAGGGAGCCTGTAAAGCTTCAGCTCAGGGGAACTGAAGTGGATGGACATGCAGGGTTTTGTTAATGAAGCCAATTCTATCCTACTCTATCAACCTCCCTCCAAAAGAGAAGGGGGAGAACCAAGCTTTTTGTAATAGGTTCTGCAGCATTAGGTTCAAGTGCTTTTTTTCCTTCTCTTTAAATCACACTCTTTAGTTAATCTAGAATCACAGATAAGCTCTGGGTAGTCTGTATGGCATAGTGTTTCACATAACCATCTAGATCAGTGGTTTTCAACCTGTGAGTCATGACCCCTTGGGCAAAACTCTATCACTAAAATATTTACATCATGATTCATAACAGTAGCAAAATTACAGTTATAAAGTAACGTTGAACATAATTTTATGGTTGGAGATTACGGCATTAGAAAGATTGAGAATCACTGGTCTAGATTGTTCAGTTGCAAATCGCACTGGTAAAACCTATAAGCCATATCCTTAGCCACATTTAGTTTCTTCTTGAGGGGGGAACAAAGTTTAATTGCTTAGTGCTTTTAAATTGAAAGGACATACTTGTCAGCAACCTGATTGTGAATTGAGTTCTTACACAAGGCAATTTTAAGTTCTAAAACAAAAATACTATATTTATTTGCATCAGTAGATCTTTTAAATTGGATTTTTACAAAAACATGGAAAGTAGGATCTTCCCCAGAAGGTGGAGAGTGGAGGAAGATAGGCCAGAAGAATGATATCCTTTTGGAAAGGAGGTGAATGGGTATATGAACCCCATGTCCTTCATTTTTACTCATACACACACACACACACACACACACACACACACACACACACACAATCTCTGCTAACTTTCATAATAATTTTTGCAGAAGTTGCTGTTTTTCCTACCTGCAAGAAAGAAAATAAGTCCAAAGAGTTTGTGAATTTTGACTCACAGAGGATAAATGGCTCAGCTGAAAATGTGAACCCTAGTCTAGGAACATGGAAGACAAGTTCTCCATGTGATAGGTCAAGGAGAAATCTTTGTCCTCTGAAGGTCAGATGAAACCAAGATAGTTTTAATAATCCTCTTATCACAGCACAGGGACCTGAAGTTACCAGAGTCTCAGCTTGTTTCTCACTACTTCCTTCTGCTTGTCAAAAAACAACAGGCAGGAACTGGTAAAGGAAATGGGTATATTTATAATTTGGTCCAGAAGAGGAAAGAGAAAAGTTCTCAGGTTCTCTTTGCTTTCCCCGTATCCAATGTTACAGTTTGTATAAAAGCTGAAATAAAAGCCAAAACCTAGGTGTCCATAGCTTCAATTGTGTAACAAGACATCAGAGTTGTGAGAGAGTAAGTAGTTTCCCAGGAGACAGTTCCTCCCTTGGGGGAGCTACTGAGGCACCAGGGCAATTGTAGTTCAGCCCATTTTTCCTGCCATCATAGGGTTTTCTGGAGATTGTTTTTAAAGGACCCAGTTACCCCGTTACACCGTCTCTGGTTCTCACCTGTCCCAGTGGTTTGCACACTACACATGAGCTTGGGAGGTATTCACATGGGTGTTCCTAGCTTACAACAGATGGACAGAGGAGCAGGGAGAAATCATTGCATGTGTGTTCAAGTCATCAATTACACTCTTAATTTTTCCATTAATGTATGTTTGATAAAAATCCTGCTTAGTGGTCCTCATAACTTCAGTTTCAATGACAAAATTCAGAAAAACTCTTACACTGACAATTGTAGTTCATTCCAACAGAAGAGCACCGATTAAATAAAATCAGCATGGACAAAAAAGGCTTACTGGGCAGAAATCAAGGAAGTACAGATATGGTTCCAGATGTTCTTTCTCTCTGGGATTTGTCCATGTCTGCTTTTGTGTGACAGTGGCAAAGCTGCATTGCATAGACCTGCAAGAGCTTATATGACCTGCAAAGTCTGAAGCATTACCTTGTTCCTTACAGCAAAAGGTCTGCCAACCGTCACTCAGACAGTAAGCCCGAAATGGCATAAATATTGGTGATGTGGGGTTTTGTATTAAGGCCTCAGTTCCTATTAGATAGGTCTGTGTCCTTGAACCAAACCCTTTACTTCCTGTCTCTGTTTCTTGTACCGAAGAACAAAACTCTCATCTTGTTGCTTGTCTGTCTAAATTAATTGTAGCCAGATATTAGACCTATGATGCCTGGGAAACATATTCATGTACTCTTTATTAACAAAGCTTGTCTGTTTGTAGAAGGATAGAGCCCTCCTCCATGGACTTCCATGTATTGTTTTAAAGAAGTAGAAACTATACATACCACTGAACGGACAGTCTTACCACAGACTTGGAGGCCATATAAGGTCCTTCCTTTAAAATCTGTGAAATAAAACAGGAAGAGATAAAGAGAGAAGGAAGCTTCATTCTTAAAGATCCTTATTAGACCACCTACTCATGCACACCCCACTCAGAAAGAGAGGCCTCACCTAGTCCTGCTAACCAGCTTCTACTAATTGGAAGGTCTTAATTTGGGATTTAACAACCCAAAAGTGAGAATATGTTAATGAAGACTACAGCCTTCTACTAGTAGAGGTAGATTGAAAAACACAACACCATCATGGTGTGGAACCTTCCTCCGAGAGGTAAAGTCTCTTTCTTTACTTCCCAAGTCTTACTTTGACCCACAGAATGTACCTGAAATGTTTTGTGTTAGGTGTATCTTCTAGAACCCAAAGGCTTCATGACCTTGAGCTTTGCTCTCTCAAAATGTACCCAGACTTACCAAGGAAGACTGTCTATCATATAAAAGGACGAGACATCAAGTGATGGAGACAGAGATGGCCAGAGACAGACAGTATCACTATCAGTCAGGAGAGTTTGGCCCAACAAAAAGCTCTTGAATTAGTTACTTTTATGTTTCTGTGATAAAACATCATAAGCAAGGCAACTTACAGAAGAGTTTGTTTGGCTATATGGTTTCACAGGGATAAGAATCAATCATGGTAGGGATGCAAGACAGCAAGGGGCAGGCATGGTGTCAGGGGTAGAAAGCTGAGAATTCACATCTTGAACTATAAATGTGAAGCAGAAAGAATCAACAGGAAATAACGTAAGGCTTTAAACTCTCAAAGGCTGCTTTCAGTGACACATTTTTCTCAACAAGGCACACCTCTTAAATCTCCCCACACAGCAGCATCAACTGGGGACCAAGTGTTCAAATGTCCAAGACTATGGGGGGACATCTCATTTAAACCACCACAGAATTGGTCCAATTTTGATAATATTTTGTGTGCTTCATATCTTAGACTCTGAGTAGCAACCTTAAAAATCTCTGCTTCACAGTTTATTTTAGATATTGTAGAAATTTCCTTTTGAATAAACTCAAAGCACGGTTCTTAGCTAGAAAGTTTTTACCTGTTGATTGGAGAATCTACTTTCCTCCAGGTGTGCTGTACAAAATCCTGACTGCCTGCTTTGGAAAAGATGTGGCTAGCCACCATCTTCTGAACCTCTAGTGTGAGCATGTGGCTTCTTGTTTCCCCTGCAGGAGATCAGCAGACTTTTTAGTGTGGTGATGGAGCCACACCCAGATCCACAAAGAGTGGAACAACTCCCTGCTTGCTCTTGAGCTGGAAATATGTTCTTTATTATACTAAGGTACCTAGGTTTTACCCTTTCTGCGCTCTCTCTCTCTCTCTCTCTCTCTCTCTTTTCTCTGTGTGTGTCCATGTGTATCTGACTGGATCCATATTAAGGAATATTGTGAGATCTGTTTGAGCAAAGTTAAAATTGATTAGTAGTGCATTTCCTGCAGAGGAGATGGGCTTGTACATGCCAAGTGTAATGGATATTGTGTATTTTGGTTATTGACATCTGGAATGAACTAAAACCTCTAAGTGGCTGTGCATACCTGTGAGAAATTTTTGCTTAATTAAATCATTGGAAGTAGGAAGATGCACTACTAAACTGGTTATTTCAGATGAGAAGACAGACCTTTAATCTGGGCCACACCTTCTGCTGGAAGCCCTTATAAAAGACATGCAAGAAGGAAGTTTTACTTTCTGCCTGCTTGTTCTTGCCCTAAATAGCAAATCTATTTCTTCACTGGCATTAGAGCCAGTATTTTAATCCCTGAGTAGCAACTCTTCATATCTTAGTCCTTGAGTAGCCACCTTAAAATCTCTGCTTCTGGGATTATTTTAGATATTGTAAAAAAAAAAAAAAAAAAATCTGAACATTTCCTTTTGAATAAGCTCAAAGGACAGTTTTCAGCTAGAAAGTTTCTCTCTGTTGCTTAGAGGATCTACCGGTCTTCAGTATTCCAGCATATACTGAAGACCATCTGAGACATCCAGCCTTGCAGAACAACTACTGGATTCTTGGACCTTCTGTTCACAGGCAGCCATTGTTGGATTAGCTAGACCACTGCCTGGAACTGCCCCCTCTACATTTATATGAATATATATATTCATTTTGTAGGTTCTGTTACTCTAGAGAACCTTAATATACCCAGTGTAGTGATCTGAATAAGAATGGCCCCATAGGCTCATATATTTGAATGCTTGATCATTAGGGAGTGGTACTACTTGAGAGGGATTAAAAGGGTTTGTTTATTTTTTGTAATAGGTGTGGCTTTACTGAAGGAAGTGTGTTAATGGGGGTAGGCTTTGAGGTTGCAACAGCTTAATCCAAACCTAGTGTCCCTTTCTTCCTGCTGCCTGGTCCAGCACCATGTCTGCCTGCGTGCTACTGTGCTCCCTGTCACGATTACAATGGACTGAACCTCTAAAACTGTACCAAGCCTGAATCAAATGTTTTCCTTTATAAGAGTTGCCATAGTCATGGTGTCTCTTCACAGCAATAGAACATGGCAAAGATACCCTGTATGTCCAGCATGCCCTACTGATAACTGTGGTGTTTTCTATGAAACAATTAAACAGTTCTTGTATTCTAGCATTGAGCACTAGGGAATTTTTATTTAATCACTTTGCACTTGCTAGGCACAATTTATAAAGTTATATTAGCTAGCTTACATGCAATTTAATGAAATTCCCTAATAACCAACCTTTAGAAATGATAATCTCATCAAAAGCACAGAGGTTAATATGTTGGTCATTGTTATTTATGTAATTTCTCTACTTAGTTGGTTAATATATTGCAGTTTTTTTTAAAACATAAATAATATTTGAAGCTATAAAACAAAGCTATTCTGATAAAACTGCAACTGAAAAGGTAGCAGGGGTTGGGGCCAGCTGAGAGGCGGTGCACCACAGGTCTGTCAACAACTTGCCTGTTTGTATAAGTCAATGTGTTAGAATGCATCCAGGTCTTTTGGGCTTCTACTATTTGTAGCTGCTGCTTCTTTCTCTCCTTCTCCTTCTCCTCCTCCTCTTCCTCCTTCTTTTCCATAATGATGTGATCGAGTATTTGTACCAAAGATCAGCAGAACAGAGTACAGGCAATAAAGATCAAAGACCTGCAATGTGTGGCATATTTATTTTCTGATATGTTATAGAAAAAAACCCTGCTAATTCTTGACATATTTAAATGACTAAAAATCCAATATTTTGTTTATTTACTATAGTCAGGGAGCTGTAATTGATAGGGTCCGTATTACTCAGGGTTCTCTAAAAGAACAAAACTATTAGAATGTATGAATACATATGAGTGTGTGTGTGTGTGTGTGTGTGTGTGTGTGTGTGTGTGTATACATACATATACTGTATGCTCTTGAAAACTAAAAAGCCAAATCTAATGTGTATGAGGCTTGGCAAGTATTGAGCAAGATTATTACTTTGTACTTGAGTTGTGTGCTCTTCTAGAGGTTGGATGGCATAACTGCACAGTGACTCACCTATCACATATCAAATCAATATGTGATGCTTAACCAAGCAAAATGCTCCCAGGAATGATGGTGCATTAACTCAAATGGATAAAACCTCTTCAAGTCCCAAGCCAATAGAATTATCTCTGACAGGAATTAAACAGTTTCATTTATAAAATACATTCTTAATAAAATATCTAGATTCAAAACAAACTGTCCAGTTAATAATAAAGTCTTTTTTTCCAATTGATATCTCTCTCCTTCTTCTTCCCCCCTCCTCCTTTTTCTCCTTCTCCTTTTCCTTCTCTTTCTCCTCCTCCTCCCCCCTCCCCTTCTTCTTCTCCTTCTCCTTCTCCTTCTCCTTCTCCTTCTCCTTCTCCTTCTTCTTCTTCTTCTTCCATATCAACTACTTTTAACTACTTTTCTGTTTCTGTAATAAAACACCATGATCAAGGACAACTTATGGAAGAAAGAGTTTATTTTGGTTTCTGGTTCCAGAGGGTGAGACCCATTATGGCAGAGACAGCCCAGCAGCAGGCAGCAGGCATGGCAGAAGGAGCAAGAAGAGGAACACTCAAAACCCAAACATAAATCAGGAAGCAGAGGGAGCAAACTGGAAGTGTGTTGGGGCTTTTAGTCTCAAAACTCATCCTTAGTGATATACTTTCTCTGGCAATGCTGTGCATGCAAACAACTAGAGAGAGCGTGTTTAAATTCCTGAGTCTATGGAGAGTTCACACCACTACAATATCTTTAACACTCTTGGATATCTACTTCAGAAAATAGAAAACTCCCTAAAACTGTATTTTGCTATTAAAAAAACTTGTTCACACAGTTGAGCATGGTGGCACATGTCTTTAATCCCAGAACTCTTTAATCCAGAACTAGTAGCAGGTGGATCTCTGAGTATGGGGTCAGCATAGTCTACAGAGTGAGTTTTAAGACAGCCAAGGCTACACAGAGAAACCTTGTCCCAGGAAACAAAACAAAACAAACAAAGAAACAAAAAATACCAAACAACAATACCAATGACCAAAAACTTGTTCGTATCCTAATACCGAGAAAATATTTGGGAAATAGAAATAATTTGGATAAGCTAAAACTAATCATTTTAATTTTCTAGTTCTATATGTGATGAATTACAATGAATATCTCAGAAAAATGCACCAGAAAGTTCCCAACATTGATTTTTCAGGATCATAAAAGAACATACTCGTCTTGTCTCATATAGTCTGTCTTTTTATGGATTTAATTAATAATTTTAACAGGTCACATACTAACATTTTGCATAGATAACTGTAAGCAAGGCTTTTGTGAGTCATTAGAAGTCTGTCTTGATCCCAATACTTACACTAGTGCCAATTACCACCATAATATATGCCTAAAGTGTTCTGTATTATCAACTAAGCCTTGAAATTACATATTTCTTTCTTTTGTGTGGAGATGGATGTGGTGTGCTGTGGCATGCATGTGAAATATGAGGACAACTTGTAAAAGTCACTTCTCTTCTTTCACCATGCAGGTCCTGGGGAAGGAACTCAGGTCATCAGACTTGGCAGCAGTGTCTTTACTCACTGGGTCATCTCATTGGCCCAGAAGTTATTACTCTGATCTCATGTTTTTGTTGTTGCTGCTTTTGTTTTTGTTTTGCTGACCTGACATAAACCAAGGACATTTAGGAAGAGGGGATTTTAATTAAAATGCTGTGGGAGGATTCTCTTGATTAATGTGTGATGTGGAAGGGACTAGCCCACTGTGGGTGGTGTCAACCTTGGGCTTTGTAAGAAAGTAAACTGGGAAAATCATGATGAGTAAATCAGTAAGCAGCACTCCTCCATGGCCTCTACTTCGATTCCTGCCTCCAGGTTCCCGCCTTGAGTTCCTTAGGATGCCAAATAAACTCTTTCTTCCCTAAATTGTTTTTGGCCATGGTGTTTATCACTGAAATAGAACCCAAACTAAGACCCTTGACAAAAGTACCATGGAAGCCACTCTGCTCACTTTGGCCCATGAACATGTCTTCAGCCCAAACCATGTTTTCTCTGAGGAGTTAGGTCCATTTCCCATGACCACGCTGCTAGTGAACAATCTGTCTTTTAAAATTCTAGTTCTGTACAGCTAACTAGTAATGTTTATGGATTCTAAATTAATCAACTTTAGCTGAATAGAGAAATCCCTTTCAATGTTCACACTCCTGCATTTGAGCACATCCATCTCCTTATCAGGAGTTCAACTAACTTTGCAAAAATATATGCATACTGAGTAACTTCCTGCTACTTCCAAGAGTCGCTTAGGTGTCTTTATGCTGTCAGCTATCTGAGGCTAAGCCTTCTTTCTTTAGTGGAAGGCACAGGTCTGAAAATTACTGCAGCTTAATGTCTAACAACTTATTGCAGTTCTCTGCAAGTTCAGACATTTTCTGTGTCACACAGAGAACAAATGTAGCTAAGTGTTAATTAAAAAGAACATCTTGAGTGTAAACATTAAAAATTGATCACCTTCTGTGAGCAATTTAATTTATGAACATTAACATATTCTAAGCTGATGTCTTGAATTGCAGTGGAACATCTTCACTGAGTATGAAGGGGAGGAAGGAAGAAGCCGTGATATGGACATGTTCTAACCTCTTTAGGCATCAAATGTGGGCAGCCGCTGGGGCCAGAACAGCCTTCCACAAGGCTCCAAGAACAGCAGCTGCAAAAGCAGCAGCCTCCCCAGCATTCTGATCTCCTGCACTCACACAATCAGCCCTGACACCACTGTAATCATTTTTGGCAAAGTGGGAGACCTGTGGTGTGGCTCTGGCAGCTTGTCTTTCCTTTTGCATTCTACTAAATCATTTACAAATGCATTTACTTATTGAATTTTAAGCTTGTTCAGTAAACTGTAACAGAGCATGTATATGAGAAAATGGAGAAAAAAAGAAAACTAAATTTCACTGCCAGAGTCAGCTAACTATTTTTGATAATTAATTAAGGAGAGATTAATTAATTAATTAACTCATGAGAAAAATGTCCCTTAATTTCAAAGTCTGCTGTCAGTGCCATGACTCTGATAGCACATTTTAAAAATGTTATAAAATATAGTAGAATTAATTTTATTTAAAATGTAAAAATAATGTTAGCGCCTTAGAATTCTGTACCTTTCATTGGGTGCCTTATCTGTGTTCCTGGAGCCTGGTGGTCCAGGGCCTCTCTGATGCTTCCTGGCTTCTCACAGATCACTCCAGATCATTCTGGAGCTTTCTTTCCTGTTTCCCTTCTACTCTACCAGTCTATATCCCCTCCATGTTCAGTTCTGGTCCTTTAGCACACCTCATTTAAGGGAATGATTTGTTCATCTGTGGTCAGATGTTTGTGGCTGACCACAATAATGCAAGGAGGTACTTAGGTCTTTACTCTCAGGCGGCATTACGTGTTATCAATATTGAGAGATGGGAATTATCCAGAATCATAATGCCTATGTAGTTACCCCACAGAACTGTGTCTGCTTGGTTTGTGTGCTGTCTCATGTGTAATCTTCATGTAGATAAAATGGAGATAAGTTCAGATAAACTCTTAAATATATTGATATTTAAAAAGCTAAGAGAAAGTTTCTTGCTGTTTTGGTTTGAGCCTAACCTTTAACAGCTGATCCATCTCTCTATCTCAAGGGCAGGCTTCTTAATGGGCTTGGGGAAAAATGATTCATCATTCCCTTTTATTTCATATATGAAATGAGATAATATTTTGTCTTTGTTTGGGTTTTATTGCAGTGAACAGACAGAATGGCCCATAGATTTATGTGTATGAATGAATGCTTGGCCCTTAGGGAGTGACATTATTAGGAGGTGTGGCCTTGCTGGAATTGGTGTGGCCTTGTTGGGGGAAGTGTGTCACTCTAGGGGTGAACTTTGAGGTCTTCTATCTTCAAGCTACACCAGTATAGCACATGGTCTCTTTCTGCTGCCTGTAGAGCTCTTGGCATCTCCAGCACCATTTCTGCCCACACACTGCCATACTTGCCATCATGACTAAACCACTGAAACAGTAAGCCAATCCCAATTAAATGTTTTCTTATATAAGCATTGCTGTGTTCATAGGGTCTCTTCACAGCAACAAAACCCAAACTAAGACATGTTTTAACAAAGAAAATATAACTTACAAACACAAATATGAATGTTCTCTATGTTTGTGTATAAATACAGCAATGTTTATATTTTAAAACAAGGCTCTAGGGGCCAGCAAGATGACTTAGTGGGTAAAGGTACTTGCCAATTAGCCTTACCTGCATTTTATCTTTGCAACTACCACAGTGAAAGGAGAGAACACACACCTACAAGTTGTCTTCTGACCTCCAAGTGCTATGACATGTTCACTCTCTCCCTTCCCTTCCCTTCTTACACACAGACACATACACACACACACACACACAGGGAGAGAGAGAGAGAGAGAGAGAGAGAGAGAGAGAGAAAATAGGGATTGCCTCCAATGCACAGGTATGATTGCTAGAGTATATCTGTCTACATCATTCTTCAAGTAATGGCAAAAAATAACAATACTGTCCTAGTCTGCCTCTAGGTTGCTGTGACAGAACACTTTAACCAAAAGCAAACCCTTGGAGAGGAAAGGGTTTGTTTGGCTTACAGGTCATGGTTTACCACTGAGGGAAGCTAAGGCAGGAACCTTGAGCCAGGAACTAAAGCAGAGACCATGGAGAAACACTACTTACTGGCTTGCTCTCCACGCCTTGCACAGCTGCCTATCTTATACAGCTCAGGACTGACGGCCCAGGAATAGCACTGCCTGCAGTAGCAATCAATAAAACTCCCCATAGACATGCCCACAGGCCAGTCTGATGGAGGCAATTCCTCAGTTGTGATTTCCTCTTCCCAGGTATATGTAGGTTGTGTTGTGTGAACAAAAACTAGGACAAACCTAATATCCAAACAGGATTCTAAACTCCTAAAATTACCGAAGAGTTTAGTTTTGTTGTCTAGACACAAAAGTGTGACAATTCATTTTAATATTATTTTAATATCTGTAAAAATTGTAGAAATAAATGGTCTTTTAAATGTTCCAACACAAACTTAACATTTCTTTGGAATATTTTTAAGGCATAGAGTAGAACTTTTTTATGTTTCCCTATTCTTGCAGTTTTAAGGATAGATCTCATAGCAGTACAGGGAGATTTAAAAAGAGAGAAAGAAAGGAAGGAAGGAAGGAAGCAAGGAAGGAAGGAAGAAAGAAAGAAAGCTGCAGTTTTCTCTATATTTTTACCCCAGAACTACTGTCTATTAAAGAGAAGAAGGAATCTGGACAAAAGTTATTATTCTTTCATATGATGGATACCTGTGTCTGATTGTTGCTGTAACTATTTCTGTATTTTTTTTACCAAGCTTTGAAAAATGCATTTGTCCTCTGCATTAAAATATAAACTGGCACGATTTAAGTGCCTTGGAAATCTGATTATACTATTAATGTATTAAAATTTGCATATAAAAATTAGACTCTAGCTGGGTAATAAAATTTATGTTATGATTTTAATTTTTCAAAAGGATAATTAAATAGATTCATAATGTTCCAGTTGGCATGTTTTAGTTTGCACACCAAGGGAGCAGAGCTGAAGCAGAAGACTAAATGCACTAGTCTTGGCATAGAGGGATAAGACTCAGGCAGAGCAGTAACTAGGAATGTGGCAGACTTTGGTGCCAGAACACATTGAAATACCAAACCAGACACTTTGTAGCTAATTAACTTTAGGGTGGGGATAGCTGTGTCACTCTCTCACCAATGTTGACATGGGGAACTGTTTGAAGAACTGTAAAGTGTTATACAGTGAGCTTTTACAATCTGAGAAAGAGTAAAAGAAAGAGAAAGTAACTCAGTTTTGCCCTTGCTGTGCTCAGCCCCATTACACCATCCTGGTTACGCATTATTTGGCCATAGAACAGAAATATATTTAAGACAGGTATATTGCTGAGAATACTTCTAGTTATGAGTAAAAGCAACTCAAATATGTTGACAGAAAGGAAACTGATTGGTTCACAGAACTAAAACGTTGAAGAGGTGTTTAAAGAGTTGTCACTATCTCTCAACTCTGTTGTTCTCATACACGGGAGAGTGCTCTTTAATGGAAGCAATAAGGGTCTCAATAGCTCTGAACTCAGAAAGACCTTGTGCTTGCAATTTCAGAAGGGCAGAGAGGTTGCTCATTTTTCCCATGAGTCCTCACAGAAAGTGCTGAGTCATCCACAGTAGTCTGAGCCAGCCGCTTCAGTCAGAATTCAGAGAGTTTGATTAGCCAGTTGAAAGGGCAAGAGAAATGCTCTCTTGTGATCATCAGTCCCACGGGCAGAGAAGACCAGTTCCTGATATGACTGCATGAGAAAGATGCTGAAGAGATGAAATCAGATATCCATTACACAAATTCACAGGAAGAAACAACTTGTGTTGGAAGCAATGAGGAATGTCACAGGTGCTAAAAGATAGAAAGCATAATACAATGGGGCTATACAGTGTAGAAACTGAGCAGCCTGCCCAGAAGCTACATGAAGTTTAGTGCTCATGTTTTATGCTCCCCTAGCATCCTGAACTTCTGTCATAATATTTATGACTCTGTCATAGAAGCTTTCATAGTGCTTCAAGCCTGTGACAGCATGGTCTTTGATTATTCTATTCAGTGGTGAATCCTCAACACTGGTAGTACAGTAGGGTTGCTAGCAAATGCACCAAATATCTGAATGGATAAATGGATAGGCAGATAAGTGAGGTTGCTTGCCTCATGACTCTTGGTACTGGATAATCAGTCTTCCCGGCTGGCATTTTCCATGTATCTGCTTCACTTTGCTATACACAGGTGCCTTCCCTCTCCTAGGTGATGCTACCTTAGTTTGTGTAGATCTGGCCCTAATTTTGTGTATTATTTAACCCTAGAGCCTCTCAATTTTCTGTTTTGATAGAGAGGAAAAAGGTAGAGATTTTGGGCCATGTGCCCATGGTTTACATAATTAACTGCTGATGCTGTAGTAGGCACACGGTCACAGGTGTGTAGGCTTGCAGAAACTACTCATTTAGTAAGACTTCTATGTGTAGATCTGTCCCACAATAGTCAAATTTTTGGCAAAGGATAAGTGACAGTCATTCTGCCTCAAGCCACACTTAGACTAATAAGATATGCCCTAGTCCCTAAAGGTATTGGTCATTGTTCCCATCCTCTTAAATGCCTTCTACCATCTTGTTTCTTGAATATTATTTATGTCAACTATGACATAGTCATATCTTCCATCTATCATGATTATAATACTGTTATCTCTGTGTAAATTTGTTCATTAAGTAAGATCTGGCAAACTCCAGAATACTCTTTAAGAATGGAGCAAGTCATCTATAAAATGATGTCACAAATGTCCTTGAGATGCTTAAGGATTCTCGCTCTCTTGGACACTGTATTTCTTTTAGATGGATTCATGGTTTCCTTGTCCACTCACTGGGACTCAGGAGTCAATGTTTTTTTTCTCAGGTCTCCTTAGTGTCAAACTTGATAGTGGAGAGGCGAATACTTGGCCAGGCTCAGGGCAAGAAGGATGCAATGCCGGTGAAGTAGTCACTCTGGGGGATAAGTGGGTAAGCTGTGGTTGAAAGAAATATGAATTGATGTGCTGTATTTCCCTCTGAAAAATTCAAGTGTGAGAAGTAATGCATTTCCCACACACCACTGTTCTGTGCACTGCTGATACTGAAAGGGGTCCTGACCTGCATATTACAAAACACAAAGAGAGCCCTGGCTCCAGAGACTGGTCCTGGCTAGCCATCACTGAGCAGCTGAAGCTGGACTCTTGAGGCTTGGCTCCTTCACCTCAGCTTGCCCCAGTTTCTTTATCTGTAACAAGGAACAATAACACATGCCCTACTTGCTTCTCAGAGCTGTGGAGAGATAAAATTGGAGTCAAGGACTGGGGTTTAAGTGGTGTAAAATAAATGTCATAGCATGACAATATCATACCACACAGCACATTTCAACAGGACAAGGTGCCACGTAGGGTGGGAACACCTTTAACCCCAGCATTCCAGAGGCAGAGGCAGGCAGATCTCTGTGAATGTGAGGCTGCTGTGTTCTATACAGCAAAGGCTCTCATTGCATTTTGTAATATGCAAGTCAGGATACCTTTCAGCATTGACAGTGCATAGAACAGCTCCAGGACAGTCAGGGCAACATAGCGAGACCTGTCTTAAAAAACAAACAAACAAAAAAACAAAACAAAAAAAATACTCCAACCAATCAACTCTGACAATGTTAGAATTCATATATGAAGATGTGTTTTACATATCTATGTTATTGTATTAAATTCTTCTCGATTACTTGTTTTGACATACAGAAAGAGAAAGTACTCTTATATATCATTTTTTTTTTTTTGGAGTGTGATATACATGTTCAATTGGATAGAAAGGTATATTTTCAAAAATGGATAACTAGAAAAACTAAAAACTAAAAACATCATCCCTATTTCAAAGTTGAAGGAAACTAATAAATGCCAGAACAAGAATTTGAACTTGGAGCTGCAAATATATCTCAGCAGATAAGAGCACTGGCTGCTTATCTTATCTGGCAGAGGACTCAGGTTCAATTCCCATCACCTCCATGGCAGCTCACAACCATCTGTAACTCCAGTTTAAGGGGATCTGATGCTGTATTCTGGCTTCCACAAGCACCAGGCATGCACATGGTGCACAGACATACCTGCCGACAAAACACTCGTGTACATAAAAGAAAAATGATAAAGACTTTGAACTCAACTGTGGGTCCTTCTAGGATGCCTTTGTATGTGGGCTGTAGACAGTCAAATGCTCATTAGTTGCTCTCTTGCTCCCTCCTTCCCTGTTGTGATTGGTCTGGTTCACATCTGTGTGCTTGTTAGCTCAGCACTGCTATTTCGCTATTGATGTTCTGTCTCTCTAGTCACATGCCATGTCCATTATGTGTATTGTTCCATCTCTACTTTTTTCCTCCTCTCCTTCAAAGGCATACTTAGCGAATCAATTGTGCATACTTGGTGTCTGTATTTCAAGTTCTTTCTCCACAAGGCACTCTAATTTGTTTTCTGTTCTTATTACTTCATTAAAACTGATCTTTTTGCAAAGCCACCAGTGGCCTCTGTGTCCCTAAAGCTAATGAACATTCCCCATAATTATCTTATTTGATTCCTCAGCAGCATTTTATAGTGTTAACAGCGTTCATCTTGAATGTTTCTGTGGACTTCACTTTCTTGCTTTGTCACCTAAGACCCAGCAGAGTTTTCTAGACTTCTGCAAGGACTTTTTTTCTTTTTTTTTTTTTTTTTGTATTATTGGCATTTGCAGTGGTTTGAATAAAATTGACACCCATAGGCTCATATATTTGAGTGTTTGGTCATTAAGGATTGGCACTACTTGAGAAGGTTTAGGAGATGTGGCCTTGTTGGAGGAAGTGTGTCACTGGTGGGGTTTCAAAAGCTCAATCCAAGCTCATTGTCCCTCCCCCTGCTGCCTGTGGACCCAGATATATAACTCTCAACTTCTACAATGCCATGTTGTCTTAGTTAGGGTTTTACTGCTGTGAACAGACACCATGACCAAGGCAACTCTTATAAGGACAACATTTAATTGGGGCTGGCTTACAGGTTCAGAGGTTCAGTCCATTATCATCAAAGTGGGAGCATGGTAGTGTCCAGGCAGGCAAGGTGCAGGAGGAGCTGAGAGTTCTACATCTTCATCTGAAGGCCACTAAAAAAACACTGACTGCCAGTCATCAGCTAGGATGAGGGTCTTAAAGCCCACACCCACAGTGACATACCTACTCAACAAGGCTACACCTCCTAATAGTGCCACTCCCTGGGTCAAGAACATACAAACCATCACACATATCTACCTACATGCTACTATGCTCCCCACCATGACAATAGGAGGTAAACCTTTAAAACTGAAAGCAAGCCCCAGTTAAATGCTTTCCTTTGTAAGAGCTGCTGTGTCATGGTGTCTCCTCACAGTGATAGAACTCTGACTAAGACAGCATTTCTCCAGAGTCTGGTTACTCACATTCTATCCACTCTGCTGTGGAGATGCAGACATTGCTGGTCCATGAAAACTAACAAGGGGTCAGTGTTTCCAGTCCATATTACTCGCTGACTTCTAAACACTTATATGACCTTCAGAATTTCTCTCCTTAGAGAACCCATAGGTAATGTAACTTCAAAAAGACTAGATGGACACTTTGTGTGTGCTAAGTCTCCTGGCTTAGTAAATGGAACAAACTTGGAACCAGTTGCTTGAGTTGAAAATCTTGGGGTTTTCCTTGATGCTCTGTCTTCCTGAGCTCAAATTCTATACACACATCTCATTTGTCTCCATCACTGTAGCCATTATCTAATTTAGTGACTGCTGCTCACTTACTGCTTTTGTTTCTTTCCAGTTCATTTCCTGTTTAGCATCCAGAATGAACTTCCTGACCAACAGACTGGAGAGACGTCTAGCAAACAGGGGAAGGAGCCAGGCTGGTTCTTCTGGGTCCAGGCAGAGAATTCACACCACTGCTTGCCTTCTTTCTATTCTGGACCTGAAGGCTTGAGTCAAAGTGAGAAGACTAGAAAATAGAGACCGGCAAAGACCTTTGCTGGAAGTGAATTACTGAAGGGAAGGGTAGGCTTGAACTCTCTAGTATTTCTAAAGTGGATCAAGTCTGTTCTGATTTGCAGAGTCTTTCTTGCTTCTGAGGTAGCTTAAGGAGATCTGGGCAGCAGAATCTGAGCTCCAGCTATGTGTTAGTTTATGTAAAGAGGCTTTTATATCACTCTACTTCTCTTTAACACTTAAGTGTAATACTACATTCTCTATATATTTCCAGCTCCATTCATGGTAACAAGCTGGGAGCCAGTTCCAAGTAAAGGACATTATTTCCAGTCAGGTTCAGTGCAGTAAATATCTTCCTGTATCCATGATCTGAACTCATCTCTCCATGAGGAAAGTATTTCAGTCCTCCATTTCATGCCTCTCTCTGCACAGCATATAGCTCTCAGTTTTGCTATAGTTAATTTTCAGACTTGGTGTTTCAATAAATTTCCTTTCAAAACCAGTCTTTCAAATAGTCTAAAGTCGTCTAAGGATTCCAACATCTCCTGGAGCGGTTTAAACAATCACCATCTTAACTAAGCCTCTATCCCCAGTGTAACCCTTCCAACCTACCTCTTTGCCTCCACAACATTCACTTTTACCTGTAAGTTGGATCCTTATTGAAATCATTTCACCCTTGTCCTGAGAACAAGGAAAAGTCCAAAGGCTTGAGTGGTTGGTATAGTCTTCCATTTCCTCTCCTCATCGCACTGCATGTGGAATCCATCTTGAACTATGGGGAGGATAAATGCAGTACTTGCTTCATTGCTCTATCTGCCCTTTTGAACTGGACACTTTGATGTCCAGTGTTCTCTCCACTCTCATCTGCAAAAGAGCATCTTACTCAACTAAGTGACTTGTGTCAATGAAAGGCACAAGAAACCTCCTCAAAGCTCTGGGCCAGTTCTGACTGTGGCTATTCTGGTGTGCTTTCTGGTGTCATTTCCAAGGCCTCCCTCACTTACCATAGACTTTGGGATTGAAGTTTTGCTATCACATTTACTTTTTCTTCTTAACCAAATCACTTTAGTGTTTTGCTAGGACTTGCTATACTATAGATGATGAATAAATGCTTGTCTTGAAGGGAATGTATATGTATATGATATGTTTTTTCTTTTTGCATATGTATGTGTATATAGTTTTTGTACATGTTCACATGTGTGTCAGTGAGTACATTCATATGTGTACATGTCTATCTTGATTGTTCTCTACCTTTTTCATTGAGGCCAGGTCTCACTGACTGTTTAGCTAGTCAGACTGCTCTAGGAATTCTCTTTCTCTATGGATTCCTCTGTCATAACATTCCTAGTGTTGAAATTACAGGTGGACCACTATACCCACTTATAATTTACCTTGGTTCCAAGGATCTAGACAAAGTGTAGCAAGCATGTTGTTATCTACTGATACATCCCCCATTCCCATGGAATACTTTTCAATGCTCCTTTGTTCTTTGTTTTTACATAGTGATGATAAATTCTAAAATAATGTATGACTGATTCCTGTAGTGTTCTACAAGAGTCACATGAAATCAGTCCTGGTGATTCGGATAAAAATGTCTTCTATAGGTCCAGGTTATTTGGACAAGTGGTCCCAGTAGTTGGTACTGTTTGGAGAGTAGGCACAGTCTTGTTGGAGAAAGGACGTCAGTGAGGCATCTTTGAAAGTTTATAACTATACCTCACTTCTAGTTGTTTCTTTGTTTTGTGTTTGTGGTTGAAGACACAATTTCTTAGCTTCCTGATCCAGCTACCAGCTGCCACTCTTCCCCCACCTTCATGAATTTATGCTCTGTAGCCATAAGTCTAAAATAAACTTCTGGTGTTTTAGCACAGCAACTGAAAAGTCATGAATGAATACATCCCCCAAATTTGTTAGCCTTAAATTTATAATGCTTAATTAAAGCTGTCTTTGTATCCACTCTGATCAGGGTAGAAACAGAATTGAGAGGAAAGGGAACATACCAACAAGTGAGAGAGCATTTGCCTTTGAGTTGTCCAGGAAATTACCTTAAACCTGTCTTTCTGGTGTCTCAAGTCTACTACAAAGGAAGCCTTTCATAAGGAATAGACATTGCCCATGGACAAAAATAATGTCTTCTTTATAGCTTTACACCCAATATCAGGGTGTTGCTTTTGACCTGAGAAACTGTTCAAGGTGAGCTGAATATTCACACCACATCAAACCATTCATAAATAGGACACATACACAGCAAAGCCCAAAGGTAGCCTTACCATGTCTGAACTTTCCTCTTGTGACATATTCCATTTATGTCCCTGCTACTAGTTTGTTCCCTAAAACTGCCAATTATGGTCATTCACCTGGCTTAAAGGAGCCCCTGCTGTTGCAGGAGTCTAATTGGCTCCTCCCTGGTAGCAATTTCATGGCAGCCTGGGGTGGAGTTTACCTCATGGCTTGGTTGACCTGATTCAGGATCACAAAACTTGTTGTAAGTGTACAGTCACATCCTAGGAATAAATAAAGTGTGGCAGAACACAGAAAGCAATTCCAAAGTTACTTGGTCTCTTCTAGATTTGTATTGCTGTTGTTTGTTTGTTATTCTTGTTCTCCCTCCCCAACCCCCCAGGACATGAGTACCCCCCCCAGCCCCCAGGACATGAGTACAATAATAATAAGAAAGAGAGGTACCAAGAACTGGAGAAATTCAAGCGTTACTATTTCTTAGGAAATGGGTACACGACCGCATGGTTGTGAAAGCATGGATTCCGTTAAGCCAAGCAGAGGACAAATGCTTTCTTTCTCACCATTTTTATGGGAATAACCACTTTTAAAAGACGTGTACACAGCCCCGAGGGTCAGTACATGACTTTAATCCCAGCACTCAGGGAAGCAGAGGCAGGCAGAACTCTGTGAGTTTGAGCCCAGCGTGGTCTACATAGTGAGTTCCTGACCAGAAAATGCTACAAGATGAGACTCTTCGTCTCAAAAAAATTAAAAAAAAAAAAAAGAGTTTTAAAAAGGTATTCAGACAGAAGATAACTTAAAATCTCTGAGAAGTTCTTTACTTTGGATGAGTTTTTGTTCTTTTCGACATTTCATGCTAATATTAAACTTGAGTTGAAGTAAATAGTTACCCAAGTTTCAACTGTGTCTTTAACTTGCATGTGTGAGGGTGGTGTACACTGTGACTGTGCAGGTGCATGTGTGTATTACTCTGCCTTATTGCCTGAGACAGTGTCTCTCACTAATGCAGGAACTCACCATTCTGACTAGGCTGTCTGTCCAGTGACCTCCCAGGATCTGGCTTTTTGTGCCACCCAGTGCTGGGCTACAGGCATGTACCACCAAGCCTAGACTGTTCATGTGGATATTTGAGTTTTGAACTCAGAGAGTTATGCATTTACAGCAATGTTCTTATCCAATAGTCCATCTTCTCAGCTGCCTCTTAGTTTTCTATAAACATTATCATATGCTCTATTGCCATGCATTCATTCTGAAGTTTTTTAATTTAAAAATTTAGATTCATATTTTATTTTATTATATTTTATTTTATTTGTGTTTCAGTGGTTTTCCTGAATCTACATGTGTGTGCCACATGCATGCCTGGTGCCTACTGAGGTCAGAAGTGGTTGTTAGAGTCCCTGGAACTGGAGTTACAGATGTTTGTGAATCACCATGTGGTCTTAACCTCTGAACTATCCCTCTGACTTTTTTGGTTGGTCTATTATGTTCCAAAGATTGTATTGCCTTTCTCTCTAAGAAGTATAAGTAGAAACTTCTTTGCTTTGTATTTTGATTTTTAATCTTGAGCTTGTATTCTGAATTCTCTTGCCTCAGCCTTCCAAGTGCTGGAATTAGAAACTTTTGTACTTGGCTTGAAACACAGTTTTAATATAATTAAAAAAATTTAACCTAAAAACTAAAATCACTTTAATGTGTTTATAAAAAGATAAAGACATAAAAATATGTTCTATGGGGGTGTGGTGAGGTATCGGGGAAGGGGGTTCCTCAGCGGGCTCATGCCAAGGCATCCCTTCCCCCTGAGGGACCAGCCACACCACAGTATAGTATAAAAGAGAGCTTATTCAGGGCATGGGGAAGGGAGTTGGGAGGGTAATAGAGGCAGAGAGAGGGAGAGAGTAGAGAAGTAGAGGCCTGCCATGACCACGTGGAAAGGGGGGGGAGGATAAGGAGAGAGGGAGGGAGCAAGAGAGCAAGAGGCAGAGAGAGAGAGAGAGAGAGAGAGAGAGAGAGAGAGAGAGAGAGGCAAGAGAAGAGGCAAGAGAGCAGGAGAGGGAGGAGGGGGTCAAGCAGCCCCTTTTATAGTGGGCCAGGTCTACTTGGCTGTTGCCAGGTAACTGTGGGGAAGAGTTTAGACAGAATGCTAACACACCTAGCATATATATTTCATTAAAATTTCTGTTAGTCAAAAGCAAGATCCTTCATGCTTTGGGTGGTTTGGATTTAAAATCAAAAATCTGCGATGTAGAAATAGAAGCTATGTCAAGAGAGAAGTGAGGCAGTCTCTAAGAAAGATGGTGTTGCCCTTTGTCTACACATATGTATATCACATGTCTTGTGGCTGTTGTGCTTTATTAAAAGATAGAGACTGGAAATATATTTGTTGGAGACACAATATGGTGTGGGGGAAGGGGATGTCTCTGTGGGCAGTGCTGAGGCTGAGAAGTCAGCTCAGGAACTTTGAAATATTCCACCAGAGCCCCTGAGCACATGGGCACCCCTCCCCTCCTGGAAGAAACAGGTTAGAGAGCACATAGGCTGGAAGGGAGGGGCTGATTAAGTCCCTGCTACCTCATTCCCTAAAGACCAATCAGTTTAAAGGTCACACTGTTCTGCCAATCACATTGTGCCTAATGGTTGCTGCTCTAAAAACCATATAAAAAGTCCCTGAAGGGGCTGTGAGGGGCCATTCTCTCCCGCCTTGGTGAGCAGGATGACCCCAGCATGCTGGATCAATAAATTCCTCTTGCATTTTGCATCGATCCCTGACTCCATGTGTTCACTGGGGAGGTTTCTGGTAAGTTAAGGCTCACCAGAGTCTTACAAGGCATCCCTTTGCTGTGAGAGACCAGCCACATGAGGCATAGTATAGAATAGGGTTTATTCAGGGCATGGGGAGGGGAGTTGAGAGACCGGTGTGTGTGTGGGGGGGGAGGGAGAGAGAGAGAGAGAGAGAGAGAGAGAGAGAGAGAGAGAGAGAGACTGGCCATGAGCATGTGGAGAGAGAGGGGAAGGGGAATAGGGAGAGAGAGGGGAAGGAGGGATGCAAGAGCAGAAGGGCAAGAGAGTAAGGAGGGGCGAGCAACCCCTTTTACAGTGAGTCAGGCATACCTATCTGTTGCCAGGTAACTCTGGGGCGGAGCCTAGACAAATGCTAACAGTGGCACCTATAGAGAAGAGGGAGCATCTGTAAAGTCTGCTAGGGGCACAGGTGCCTGAGGTAAGCAGGACAAAGGGCTATGCCACACTTCTCAGGAAACACATCCCATACATTAAACCATTAGTTTAGGATATGCTAAAAGAAAACCATGGATATTACTTCATTTGTTAGGTGTTACCTGCTTTCAATTGAGTTCTCCTTCTGCTTTTGTTTACAGTAAGGCTGTGGGTGTGGGGGGGGCATCTTTAGTTTCCATAGTCCATGTTTCTCTGTCTTATCCACACTATTTTTGGGCATTTTGTCATATTTTGTTTTTACCAAAAAAGAAAGAAAAAAGAAAAAGAAAAAAGAAGAAAAGAAAGGAGAGAGAGAGAGAAAGAGAGAGAGAGAGATAGCAGGTCCTATTCAGTACCTAGATTTGATTTTAAACTGGGGTTAGTCTTAACAGTTACTGGAGTGTTTCTAGGACTCTAGGACCAAGCTGAATGAACAGCAGAAGACACATAACCAGAGAGACCAAAGTAAGAAAGACATTCAACCCTGGTCAATATGATTTCATAGGGTAGCATATAATCACCCCCTTGGACTCTTTCCTTTCACAAGACTTGGGGGAGGGGGTTGAGACGTTGTAGCTAACTTGCCCCACTGAGCTACCAGGGGTTCACATTGGACACCTTGGTTATACTGCTCAGTCCTGATATTTGAGCAAATGCCACTTAATTCTGCTTTAGTAGCACAAATCTACCCCAACTGCTTGGGTGATGGTTAACATCCTAATTATCAGCTAGCACCATAGAAGGGATTTGCATGTAGTCCTCTGGGAATTAGGCCCACAGGGAAGGTGACTGCCTGCTGGCTTCTGTCTCTCATATCTCTTCCTCATACATAATGCTCCGGAAGGAAGAAGTAGTATATTTTCATATTACAGATATGGAAAATCTGAGCAAAACTGGAGAAATGGGCTTGTCTCGGTTACATAGCTAATTCAGGAGAAGCTACATGTGGGTTTTAACGACCCCCATTCCCGAAAGCTGGTGGTTTCCAATCTGAGGCTGCCTCACAAAGAGAATGCATTGCATGAAATCATGCTTGCTTGCAGCTTCTCCTGGTTGTTGCTCTCTGCACAGAAGTCTCAACTCAGAAAATATCAAAATTAGCTTCCAGTGTGGGGATGACACAGCAGTTTACAAATCAGTAAGAGAACCTGAAAATGTCATTCATTGCTTTAAGATTTTTACTTCTCATCATAAGCCCAGTGCTTGCCAATGTAGAGCTCATTAGTTTCAGGCCCTTTGGCTATTTATGCTGACCAAAAAAAAAAAAAAAAAAAAAAATGCATTCCCCTTTTAGCTTATTCACAGAAATCTTCTTTTAAGTGCTTGGATATGTATAGGAGACAAAAGGTCACATTCATATTCATAACCAAATTTGAAGAGATTTAGAGTTAACCTGTGCAGGGAAAGACATTTCTAACAGTAATAATAATTTATTCTGGGAGAAGAAAGAAAAGCAAGTACAGAATCTCTCTGAAATTCACTTGCAGATGTCTTTTATTTCCTGAGCTTTGCAGCTTGCCCTAGATTGAATGTGACATCCTGGTTAAAACATCACTTGGACAATCTGAAGATCAAAAACAAGACTGAAAAGAGCAGTATGTGCTCAGTGTGGAAGCAGCAGAGAGGGAACTGGTTTTTATTCTACCGATTTTAACTTGGTTTATTTGGCTCAAACCTTTGTAAAAACATCAGATTAATAAGAGAGAAGCATACGTAGTATTAAAGACAAGTGATGGGCACAGGAAGTGGAAACTATCTGGGTAATATGAGGAGAAGGACTCCGAGAACCAGCAGTTTTGATGCTTGTCATTGGCTGGAAGCTGAACTCATCCTTGGCCCTTATCCTAGTTTGCTTTCTATTACTGCGATAAACACCATCGCCGGTCATCAATTCTGCAGTTCTGTCCTTACCAAAGGCCAGGAATGTCAGAGAGAAGTTTAGCTTGTTATTACTTTAGCCCTAAGTAAGTGTACTTGACTGGAGACTCAGTGGTTCCCAACCTTCCTGATGCTGAGACCCTTTAATGCAGTTCCTCATGTCATGGTTACCCAAACCATAGACTTATTCATTGCTACTTCATCACTGTAATTTTGGTACTGTTATGAATTATAATGTAAATATCTGTGTTTTCTGATGATCTTAGGTGACCTCTGTGAAAGGGGTCACCACCTACAGATTGAGAAAAACTGCTCTACCTGAAGATGAAATCAAAACTAAGAGGCACCTAGACATCATTGATGGAGCAATTAGACAAACCTGGTTATTTCTCCCCATGCTTCATCCCAGTTTTTGCCGTAAAGCTTATAAAAATTCTCCGGACTAACAGCTCAGTGGTACTGCATTTCTGGGGACCTATTCCCATTCACAATCCTATAGTAAAATTACCTTCTGAAACCCATCCTTCTGTGTGATGATTTTCATTCTTTCAATTCACCAGGCAAGTCACTGGCCCATGGTAGCTTTGGTTACTTTTGACTTTCCAGGGCCATAGGCCCCCAAACCCACGTGGGGCTCCACAATCTCTGATAGTCTCAAGACACTGTACTTTCCCAAATCTTAAGTTTTCTGTGATACAGGAAACACTTATAAGAGCAGAAGTCAGACCTGAGCAGAACATTCCACGGGAATAGAACAGCCCCTGATGGTATATGAGCTGAGCGAAGTAAATGGGAGCAGACCTGTTCAGGAGCTTAGTTAGGGAACTACTTTATTCTCACTTGAGGCATCTCTCACTTGAGTGTCTCATGGACCTACATCAGAGGACCACCAAGAGTCATGCCTGGATATATGCTTCCTCAAATTCCTTCATCTTAAATAAGTCAATATGCCAAGGAACCATGTTTCAGGTTGCTGTGTCCTGGATCTCATCACAGAACACACACACACACACACACACACACACGTTTAAAGAAAAAGGAAACTAAATTAACCTAATCCCACAATCAATCTGGGATTATAGTGTTGTAATTTCAAATATGCATGTATGCAAATTACTGTGTGACCCTCCAGGGATACCAGGAAAGTGAATGTGTGCTGTGATCTCCCTCTTCATGTCTCAGGCAGTTAGTGACCACAGCCTTTCTTCCTGGATCTAAACAGTGTTGCAGAAAACATTCCATGCAGCACTCCACATTCTGACTACTGACACATTCAGAAGTTATATGTGGAATATCCTGCTTTGTGTCTTGACACCTACCCCCCCACAGCCCCACCCACCCCATTGGGTTTTTTGGACATGTTTCTTTTCTCAGCTCACTTTAAAAGTTTGAAATGATAAAACTATGAAATACTCATATACATATACTAATGAACAGGATTTTCATAAGGCACAGAACCTGGAAGGATGCCTGTTCATCACAGAATCTTGTCATTAGCTAACACATTTGTTGCAGTTAATCTTGGGCTAAGATGTAGGATTGGATAAAAAGGAGAGAGATAGTGGAAAACCAAAATTCAACTCTCTCCTTTGAGATTGTGAGTATAATGGGAACACTATTTCATGCTCCTGCCTCCATATCTTTTGGGTCGTGATGGACTGTGCTCCCAATTGTCAATCCAAATAAACTATTCCTCCCTTACATTGCATTTGTCTGGAATTACATAACAAAATGAGAGAAGTAAATAATACAGTATTCATTAATAATAGCATAAAATATTTGATACATATCTGCCAATTAATCATCACATTGTCTTGTAGGAATGCCACTTGGAACCTGTACCTTGGGAGGAAAGAGAAGAAAGAGCAGCAGATGTTAGGGGCTAGTAAGGAGTAACCATATATGCTATTTCATTGGCAGCTACTTCCATCTGACACTGCCAGGACTGTTATGTGATCTGTGAAAATTCAGCACAGGGTTGACTCTGTTTTACATCATACATGTGAGCAGAATTGCAGGCATTCCTTAGATCTTTGTTCTAGATCTTTGTTTAGATTCTTTAGTCTTTGTTGTTGTTTTGTTTTGTTTTATTACCTAAGCCCTCGTTGTTTGGTCAATGCTTGGCTAAGGCACTCTGTGCATTGGGTCATCTTGTGTTGGGATGCACTGTGTAAAAGTTGTCTGTATATTCAATTGTTGATTGCTCAGCAGAGAGCTAAATACTGGCCCAATTTTGGTATTATTTTTCTTATGGATCATCACTTGCCTTGGTATTTTATAAACACTCTTCCTTCCTCACCTACTGATTGGCTTAATAAAAATCTGATGGCCTATATCTAGGCAGGAAAGAGGAGGTAGGACCTCTGGGCTGAGAGAGGGTCTATGGGAGAAGAATCAGAGTGAGAGGATTCACCAGTGGGAACAGGAGGCAGAAGGCAGTGAACATCAGCAAAGAAGTAGAGCTGGCCATGTGGCAAGACAAAGGGCCAGAATTAGTTGGTTTAGAGTAGCCAGGAGGGAGCCCAAGTTAAAGGCCTAAGTTTTTATAAGTATTAGTAAGTCTCTGTGTCATCATTTAAGCATTGGCAAGTCCCTGAAACCTGCTATAATCTTGCCCCCAACATCCTACTCCAGCTCTATTTTATTGGAAAAAAAAATATTGATATTCTTATGTCAAGAAATGTGTCTATTTCATAGTAACAATTATAATGACAACCACCACTCATGGAGTATCTTTTAGTTAATCCTTACCATTAAACCACAAAGTACATTTGTTTGTCTTTCTTTTGCAGGTATATTTTAAAGCTCAAACAGAAAACAACAACAACAAAACTGAAAACAACAGCAACAAAACGAAAAAGCTCACAACTAAATAAAGGCACACATAGTTGCATGATATTTACTGAACTCCTACTGGCAGATGTTGTCTTGAGGCCATTGTTTCCCAGACTGACCACAGCAAGTTTTCTAAGGCTGTTGTTGTAGGGAGAAATTGAGGCTTAACAAGGTTAAATATCATGCTTTAGGTTTGACCCAGCTAGAAGGTGGTAGAACTGGAGTTTTAACCCCTATTACAAAAACTCCAAAGGCCCATCTGTAACCTCATTGGTTGACTTTTGGTGGTACAGGTAAAATTCAAACCCAGCTCTGATCTCAAAACTCCTATTCTGAAACCCCAGTGGGAACACCCTCCAGGGCTTGATGAGTCAGCATCTGGTGGTTTCTGAGGTACGGTCTTAGTCCCATCATGAAAGCAGAAAAGTTTGTGACTCTTATACTTTCAGAATCAAATACAATGAATTTGACACTTCCTGTGATAGCTCTCACTCATTTTCATAGTAAGAAACCTTGCTGAATAGAAGATGGGTATTGTGGACCAGAACTGCAGACAGAGCAGAATGGTTCAGTTCTGTGTCAAGATGATGGACTCTCACTTCTCAGTTCCGATAGAACACTGTTTCCCCAAGTGTGGCCTTCAGACTCCTTGAAAAATTACAAATGCTAGTTTTCTGGGCCCATCTCAGCACAACTGAGTCAGAAACTCTAGCAGTTGGGGTCAGTTATCTACTTTGTCACAAATCCTCTGTTGAACTCTGGTGTGTGTTAAAATTTGAGAGTCACTGATTCAAACACTTTTTTCATGTCTATGTGTTCCAGGTTGTTTTGGGCAATTCTGAAAAGGAACAACATTTAATTGGGGGCTGGCTTACAGATTTAGAGTTCAGTCCATTATTATCAAGGCTGGAGTATTGCAGCACCTAGGCAGGTACGGTGCCGGAAGAGCTGAAAGTTCTATATCTTCATCCAAAGGAAGCCAGGAGCATACTGGCTCCTACATGTCTAGGAGGAGGAGGAAGATCTCAAAGCTCACCCTCATAGTCACACACTTTGTCCAGTAAGGCCACGCCTATTCCAACAAGGCCACACCTCCAAATAGTGTCATTCCCTGGGCCAAGCATATTCAAACCACCACACAGGTGTAATGGCTAGGAAGAGGAAGACAGTGTCAACCAGACCATCTATGTAGGGCTTCTTCATGTTCACCTTAATTAAGGTTTCTATTGCTATTCTAAAACACCATGATCCAAAGAAACTTGGGGAGTGTACTGGCTGGTTTTGTGTGTCAACTTGACACAAGCTGGAGTTATCACAGAGAAAGGAGTTTCAGTTGGAAAATAACTTCATGAGATCCAGGTGTAAGACATTTTCTCAATTAGTGATCAAGGGGGGAAGGCCCCTTGTGGGTGGTACTATCCCTGGGCTGTTAGTCTTGGGTTCTATGAGAAAGCAAGCTGAGCAAGCCAGGAGAAGCAAGCCAGTAAGAAACATCCTTCCACCGCCTCTGCATCAGCTCCTGCTTCCATGACGTGCTTAAGGTCCAGTCCTGACTTCCTTTAGTGATGGACAGCAATGAGGAAATGTAGGCTGAATAAACCCTTTCCTCTCCAACTTGCTTCTTGTTCATGATGTTTATGCAGGAATAGAAACCCTGACTGAGACAGGGAAGAATGGGTTTACTTCACCTTATATGTATAGGTCATAGTCTAGGCTATCATTGAGGAAAGTCAAGGCAGGAATTCAAGCAGAAACATAAAGGTAGGAACTCAAGCAAGGATGGTACTATCCACTGTGGGGTAGGCCCTCTGACATCAACATTAATCAAGGAAATACCCCACAGGCCAATCTGGTAAAGGCATTTTCTCAATGGAGGTACCTTCTCAGATAGCTTTAGCTTTTGTTAAGTTGACAGACAAACAAAACCAACCAGGGAAGTGTAGCTTTGGTTTCTTACATGTGCTGGAATCCTGGAGGAAATTTCAAAAGAGGCATTCAGAGAACCAGATTGAGGGAAAAACCATGTCTATGTTTAAAAGGGACTCACATCCTCTACCATTGTTGTGACTCTACCTGATGGACTTAAGCTGTCCAAATCCACCCAAATTCATAGAGTAAGCAATAAGTGCCATACTGCACAGGAGCAATGTCAAATAATTTAGATTTGTTTGAAGCCTTCAGAATCTGTGTTTGGGGCCAGATTCTCATTTGCAGACTCCACTTCCAGGATCCCCAAAAGTCACAGCACAGCATTTGGCTACAGGCTCAGGCCCACAGTCCACAGGAATGTGATATGATATTGAACATTTTGTGGTAGAAATAAGTTGAGAACTATTTCTCTTAACTATTCAATTATGCTTCCCTTAAAAGGATATTATCAGATTATTGTGTGCATGTCTGACAAATACAGCTTTTAAAAAAATCAATATGTGGCATATAATATGTAACAACACAGAGTTATCTCAGTGAGTCCTTATTAAATAAAGTTTTAAAATTTAATATTTGAGACTTTCATTATATCCCATTACATAGTTGTGTGTAGTGTTTTTGCAATGTTAATTCTTCCCTCTACTGCTTTGAACATACTTTCACAAGTCACAATGAGTCACAGAAAATGCAACATAGAAAACCTATTGTCTCAGATATCTCCAAATACTACATTTCTTGGAAATAATTTTCACTTGGTGACTACTGCAGTGTGGAAAATAGAGGCTGGTAACCTCATGGCTGGATCATTTTCGTTTGGACAGAAAGTGATTTATAGTCACCTTTATTTGGTTCTCAGTAAATTTGTCTTTTCTTGGATATATGTATGAATGATATATGTTCAGCCATTTAAACTCATACTAGTTCTTGGCTTAATATTTAACATGCTCTACATAAGATAGTTCTAAATAAGATCATGACCCAAAAGCTCATTCCATGTATAGAAGTTAACCTGGAACATCATGCCGATAATGAAATACAATTATGTTAGGGCTTTTGTTATTCAGCGAACAGATTAAATAGTCTGCTTTGATTTCTAATGAATCAATCTTTGACTTGAAACAAAGCATTCATTTCTGTGACGCCATTCTCTGAGAACAATACTTCTGTGTTTTTCCTCTGAAATTAGCTGGTTAGATTTCTTTACTTCTTAAAATGTAAAGCATTATTATAATGGATAACTTTTAAGAAACATATAGTTGGATTTGATTACACAGACTTAACACAGCCTAAGTCTACCTTTTGAGGTTTTCACATGGTCCTGTGAAAGAGCAGTAGAAGATATTGGGAAGTGAAATATTTTACAGTCTCCTGAAATAAGAGGAGTGGACAGGGGTTACATTTTCTTACCAGGTATTCCACATTGCTACCATGGGAAGAGGTCTTTGCAGAAATGCTGAAGGTCCAAGTTACTCTGTCCAGGATACCAGGTGATTTCATAGAAATGGACATGCATAATAATATTTAAAGCATAACATAGGTTACTCAAAACACTTGTCAAGGGCTGTTTTGAAGGATGTGAGACATGGGGACCATTTACAATATTCTGTTGTCCATGCATGTACAGGCATATGAATCAGCAGATCAGCAACTGAGATATTGTTTATTCTTCTGTTTATTGGATATGAACTCCAAATTTTCCTGGTCTTTATTTTTCTACTTCCTTTTGAAATTTTTATTTTAAATAATACTTCTATTAATTCTTAGAGAATTTTGTACAGTTGTGCGGTTCTCCCCCACTTCCTTACTCCATCCCTACCTTCATGTCCTTCTCCCTTTTTTCTTTTCTTTTTTTTTTAAACTATGGAATCCAATTTGTGATTCCTGAATACTCTTGGGCATGGGATTATCCTCCAGAGTATGAATGACCTAACAGGATTCAAAGCCTTAAAACAAACAAACAAAAGCTATCAGTAGTTATTTAACCAGTTATTCATCCCTCTCCTCTCTATGCTGATATTATCTCCTTTGGACTTGTATAGGTCTGGTGTGTGATGTCTCAACTTCTCTGAGTTCATACTTGCAACTGCCCTGCTGTATCTGGAAATCACTTTTTTTTCTAGTTATTACTGACTTTAGCTCTTACAATCTTTCTGTCTCCTCTTCAACAATGATCTCTGAGAGCTTGGAAAAGGGGTGTGATATAGATGTCCCATTAAGAGTTAAGCAGACAGAGTCTCCTCTGAATATTGACCAGATGCTGTGGGTCTCTGTATTAATTACTGTATTAGTTAGGGTTCTAGAGAGGAACAGAATGGATATATATATATATATATATATATATATATATATATATACACACACACATATATATATAGTATTCATATATACATCACATACACACATATATCTAATATATACATTTCACACATACATTTAATTTGTGATTATATGTAATATATATTTTTATTATTGGCTGTCTACCAATGAAAATTCTAAGAGTCCAGTAGTTGTTCAATCCATGAGGCTGAATATCTCAGATAGTCTTTAGGATATACAGAATCCTGAGCTAGGCTCTAATGAAAGAATAAACTTGTCAGAGAGAGTGAGAGTAAGCAGGCAAAAAGCAAAAGCTTCCTTCTTCCATGTCCTTTTGTAGGCTGTCACCAAAATGTGGCTACTCCACCTCAGAAGATCTGGATTAAAGGTGGGTCTTCTCAGTTCAAATGATTTTATTAAGAAAAATAGTTAATTCTAGAAGTAGTAGATTTGACAAGCAAGAATAACCATCACGATCACCATCCCCTGCAAGAAGAAACTTCTCTAAAGGAGGCTGAGAGATGTACTAGTCTATGGGGATAGCAAAATATCTTTAGGAGCTGGTTTAGTTTTTGTTTTTGTTTTTGTTTTTTATAGAGAATAGAGTTTATTTAGGGCATGGGGGAGGGGAATTGAGGGAGGGAGAGAGAGAGAGAGAGAGAGAGAGAGAGAGAGAGAGAGAGACTCTAGAGGAGGAGAGAGGCTGACCATGAATACATGGAAAGAGAGGGAGATGGGAATGGGGATAGAAGGGACAGAGGGGGAAGAGGGTAAGAGGGTAAGAGAGCAAGAGCAGAGCTAATTTAGTTTTATGTCCACTTAGCAGAATGTAGTAACGAGTTCTTCCCTCAGTCCTCTGACTTGTCTCCCATAGGTTCTTTGCTCTGATAATGGTGTTCAACCCCATGTCTCTTCATTCTTGTGTTATAGCTCCAAACTGATAGATTCACTACTTAAAATTAATATGCTCATTTGTTTATTCATTCTGTAGCATCAAACCAAGGTATGGAAGTACATAAGAATGTAATCATGGCTGATGTTTCCTAGGGCTCCAAGTCAGAGCTAAGCAAACAAATGAATACAGGGTGTAGCAAATGCTATCTATGATGGTGAGCTACACAAACATTGGGAGCCATAAGATAAAATACAACGGGCTTCAATTCTACTTCTGTAAGGGTTCATGATTCCACAAAGAATGATACCCCAGATTCAAATAATACGCAACAGCAAAGAGCGTGTATTCTGCAGAGACCTAGGATGCAAGGGTCTACCATTCATCAGGATAGAAGACAGAGGTGTGGACTTTGCAGGGTCAATTCAAAGCCTGTAGGGCACTTTACCTTTCTTTCCCTTGATTGGTGGTCTCTATCTCCAGGGATATGAATGCCTGTGTGATTGGTTAAGGCTCTGAAGGATATGGGGGGACTTTTGTTGATTAACTATACTTGGCTCAAGCTAGGTGGTGGGGCAGCTCCAGACAGCTCCTGATTGGCTGCTCTTGAGGGGAAGTTTTTGCTGAAATTGACTTGTTTTGGACTTCTCCAGTTCTTGGAAACAGAAACTTAGACCTAGTCTCCCAAACTGTCAGTTTTCAGCCTGTCATGGAGTCAGCTTGACTCTGGCTAACTTGGTCCTCTCACTACCTAGTACATTATTTATCCCTCCTTGCTGAGTTGTTTTTGTGTTTTCTTTGTATCTATTTTGTATCTATTGAGAGAGAGAGAGAGAGAGAGAGAGAGAGAGAGAGGTCTGTATGGGAACCATGTGAATACAGTGTCCCCAGGGTCCAGAAAAGGGAGTCCAATTCCCTGTAACTTAAATTACAGCTGATTGTGAGCCTCAGTATGGGTGCTGGGAACCAAACCCAGGACTTTTGGAAGAGCATCTAGTGCTCTTAATCACAGAGCCATCTTTCCAGCTCCTTATTTACATTTTTTATGTTGTCTATATCTTCATTAGCTATTGATGGCAATATGGTCTATGAAAAGCTCAGGACAAAACTACTTCAGAGACAAATTGTCAAGGACTTGTCCCAGGTGTGGAATCCTCTATGGTCCATTCAAGTTAAATTATCTGTCAGTCCACGTTTCTCCATCAAATCTGAAGGAATGTGAGATACTTTTCAAATATATTGCTCTGATCCATATGTTCTGTATAAAGTTCTGCTTCAAATTATTGAGAAATACCAACTTAGATGGGTCATGCTGTAACATGATGTATTATCTTATATAATAAGAGGTCCATGGGTAGGGTTGCATTAGGATGAAATTCGTTAACTAACAGCAGTGATCTGAGTTCTTTTCATTTTATCCCTTGCCATAATTGATACATTGGTTAATCCTTAGGGCATCTTTGCTCATGGCCACAAAATAGCTGCTGCAGATATTCCAGGCATCAGAAAATACTGTCTACTAGAAGAGTGGTGTTTTGGGTTTTTTGTTTGTTTGTTTGTTTTTGGGTCTCTTTTTGTTTTAAGTCGGTGAATAAGGTTCTCCAGAGGATGCCATCTCGTGTCTCACTGATCAGGACTGTCTGTACCTCACACCCATTTGTAAATTGGTACTAGCCAAGAATCACCATGATTGGCATAGACTAGTCATGGCTGCCTCCACTTTAGTAGTGATAGATGCTAGTTCTGTTACTTGCATATCTCTGAACAGTTTCTTGGGTTTTGTTTTTTATACTGTAGTTCTTATAGCTGGCCAGAATTCAATGGGATTGAAGGATTTATTCTTAGGGCACCAGATAGTAAATTAGAATACTTGTATTAATTTTTTTTTTTGTTAAACATTAAGAACCAATAAAATCTCTTGTCTGAGTTTCTTTTTCTGTTGCTGAAATAAAATACTCCAAACAATACAACACAATGGAGCAAGACCTTATTGCTCTATAGTTCAAGGGCATAGTCCACCATGTCACAGAAGGCAAGGCATTGGGAGCTTGGAGCAACTAGTCACATTATATCCACAATCACCAACAAATGAGCAATGACATCCAGAGCTCAGCTCACCTTCTTTATTATGTGCAGTTTAGGAATTCCACCCAGGAATAGTGCCACCCATAGTTAGGATGAATCTGCCTGCAACGATTCACCTAACTGAGGTAATCCCTCACAGGTATGCTTGGGGGCTGCCTCTTAGTGATTCCAGGTCCTGTCAAGTTGACATTAAAACCATCAAAACACTGGACAACAACCAGAAAGACCCTTGACAAGTGTAAACTTTCAGAATCCACGGACTGAAGTGAGAATGGCCTTGTTCCTTCACAGTTCATGCCATGCGGGGTCCTTCTTGTTTATTCTTCAGGTAAAACTGATCTTGTTGAGGATTATTTCATGCTATTAAGAAGTCTCCTCCTGGGCTTCTAACTTCTCAGTTAAGAGCACTGGCTGCTCTTTGAGAGGACCAAGGTTCAGTTACCAGCACCACCTACATGGGAGCTCACAACCATCTGTAACTCCAGTTCCAGAGGGCCCAATGCCTTCTTCTGGCTTCCATGGGCACCAGGCACAAACATGGTACACAGATACACATGTAGGCAAAACACCATTCACATAAAATAAAATAATAAAAGAGAAAGGTCATCAGGCGACATTGAGGTCATATATCAATGTCTTCTCTAAATTTTAAAAGAAGAATTTGTTATTTAGAAAGCCAACTTAAATTTATTTTGCATTCTGTAATATAAATGAAGAAACACACACAAATAAACAAAAACAAAAACAACCATTCACGTAATTTCAAACTCGGAGATCTGAATGGGTGCTGATGCTAGAGGTTAAATTCTACTTTATGTACGGAGTATTACTGCTGTTACTAGAGAACAGTGCATCATAGCTTAGCATTACACTGTGAAAAATGAAATAGCCAATTATTGCCTATGTGTCTTGATGTGTGGTTTAGGGTTGATGCTGTCTTAGATGTTTTGTAATGAATTTGGTGACATATTTAATTTCTTTTTAAAATGATTTAGATTGGTCTTCCCAAAGCTGTGGGTTTTGTTTTGTTTTGTTTACTTTTTAGATAGTTTATCTGTTACTTTAAACATGTTTATGAATTCACTCTAGAACCGAAGAATTTCTCCAGTGGGTCCCATCTATGCTTCTAAGGTCACAGCCTTGCTACTTCCCTCTTGCTACTGCCATATTGGTTGTTTATGAGTCCCAGCTGAATATTTCTGAAGAAAGCCTACACAATCCCTAATCATTCACTGTGTTAAGTGCAAAATTATCTGTTATGCTGACTTGCAGTGATTTATTATGCTTATAAAATAGGGCAGGGAACCATTGGGTGTGTTAATATTTATATGACATAAAATTTCCTATAACTTAAGTTGTGCATGACTGTTCTGTAAGCCAAATAACACCATCTTGGGGAGTTCATCTGTGCACGCTTTCAAAAGGATCATATTAGCTGGACCTATTGGCTATTTACACTCCTCGCAGAGAAGGTGAGAGGGTCAAGAGACCTTCACTAGAGTATCCTATTGCTCACTACCACCCGTTGTATGTAACTCTGCCTTAATTACAAGTAGCCTTGGGAGGGCTAGAAAATAAAGCTTGGGGAGCACTGGGGGAGTGTGTGTGGGTTTCCATTTATGCAGCTTTGGGAAGACTTTATCTCTGCTGTATAAACACTATCCAGGCACAGCAAGTTGGCAGTGGAGCACCCACAACCCTGTAGATAACCCCTCACATGTACTCTGTAAGGAAGCACAACAGCCCATTAGTTTCCTAGAGAGAACTCTGATCGAGTTTGCCATTGGAACCTACAAAAAATGGTAGACTGATTATGTCTCTCCTTGGGAAGGCTTTTTAGCAACATCACAGATGGATGTCTTTGTTTTTTGTTTGTTTGTTTTCCTTCTAACAAATTCTGTTCAGTGTGCAGAAGGTAGCGTCATGGTCATATGGGGATGGTAATATTTGGGGGTGTTTTAGGTTTGGGTGAGATTCTATTTAATGAATTATTTCATTTGATTTTATGCTCATATTAGCCATCAAATTGTGCTTTATGATACTATTATTCCCATTCTTATAAGCAAATTGGTGTTTGAAAATTTTAAGTGAAATTTGCAACATCAGACAACTGGTAAGTAGATGAACTTCGATTTGGATGGAGTTGTCCTCCTTCATTCTGTGCAAGTCTGGTGTCCTTACCAATGCTTTACTGTTTCCCACACACACTTGCTCATCTGTGCTCTTTGAATGACACTGACATGGAAGAATGTTTCTTTCTGCTGACATTTTATGTTAGTATTCATTTCCAGTACATGACAACTAAACAGATTCAGTCAAAAGTAATTACTCCTGACCTACCACGATCTTCACTTGTAGTATTTCAGTCATCTTAATGGGCTTCCTGTTCAATCCTGGAAGCTTTAATCTTTTAGTCTCCAGTATAGCACATGCATATATTTTATGAAGATGTTACCTCTTCTAGATGATGTTGTATTTTGAGTTTTGTTTCTTTGGTTTAAATATCCAGTCATTGTAAATTTTGTCATTTAAATAACCTTTTTGAAAAATCCTACAATTTATATATTTGCTCTATTTCTATAAGCTTATATTCTCAGTCCCTCAATTCCCTGCATTTAGTTTTCTCACTTGGAATTGTTTTGAGCATTTAAAAATATTCTGTGTTATAACAGAAGCTACACAAATGCTGAATCTATCAGTCCTATGCATCAAGGTTTACAATTAGACTCGAATTTGGTGATCTGCCCCTTTTTCATTATGTTTTTAAAAAGTATTTTTTTTTTTTTTTAAAAAAAAAGAACTGGTAATGTTTATTTCCAGATGGCTAATGTGATTAAGAATACTTTGGAAGCTCATCAGGTTAAGTTGGTCGTAGAGAAACTCTAGTAGCTGGCAGACACATTTCAATTTTGAATTCTCTTCCTTGCTACTCTACTACACAAGCATTAAGAACCGGGACTGCCCACCTGTAGTTTCATAACCTTGGCCAACCAAGGCATGCAACAGAGAAAGGAGAGGGGTGTATCAAAATTTCAAAAATCACAGATGCCGTGTTTATCCAGGAAGCGAGTCAGAGAAGCCTTCAATGCGGAGTTATAAAATACTTGATATATGTTTCATTAATTCTACAGATATTAAAAAGCAAAATAAACAAAACAAACAAATAAAACTAGGGAACACCAACCACTGACCTACTCATTTGTGGACAAACTTAATGTTTACTGTTTTTTGAAGCCACTGAAACTTGGAGTGGTTCAATAATGCAGATATTGATAATTACAAAAGATTTGGGTATCTAGAAGTGAGCATTTTCATAATAAAATGTAAGTATGGCCTTCACTGTGGAATTGGGCCACAGACAGCAGCTGAAAGAACTTGAGAAAATCCTGGAGTGCATTAAGAATAGTGTAAACAGAGGCCAGGGAAGGCTGGAAGCATGGAGGAGAGGCTACACCACAGAAAGAGTATGCTTGCCCATGTTGCTGAGAAATGAAAATTGCTTAGTGTGGAGACTAGGAGAAAACAATGTTAACAAATAAAAAGAAAATCACATCAGGCCCCCCAGAACCCAAACCAATAAGAAAGCAAACTCACAAGCAACACTAACTTCTACTTATTTGTTGGCTTCTGAGAAAAAAATGAATCCACATTTACTTTCAGCTTTTACAGAGTAGTTCTTAGTTTTTCAGTGTAGTTTCTTGTGCATGATCCTACTCAGTATCTTCAATAGTGTATTGATCAGGTATTATCAGAGGTCACTTAAGTGTCCAGACAGAGATTAAATAACACTGTAGTGCTTGCCTATAATCTTAGTACCCTAGAAACTGAGATACCCTGTTCAAAGCAATAAGAAAAAATTGTTTTCTTCCCAACCCTTCCAAAAGTAACTAAAAGCTAAGAGGTTATGTAAAATGGTACTTATAATGGATAAATGAGTCCTGACCTTGATCTCATTTGAATTCTGTTTATTATGTTTGTTTCAGACGCAGACATATTCTACCTCATGGTGAAGGTGTTTAAAGAGTAAGTCAGGGAATGTGACTGGCTTGGCACAAATGAAGGTATTCTATAGAGACATTTGTGTTCTTCAACGTAATTATCAGAGTATTGAAACAACAGTCCCAAATAAATGGAGGTTTCCCCAGGAATCTTACGTGAGAAGAAGTAAAAACCTCCCACCAGAGGCAGGATTTGTCTGCTGGAAAGAGAGTCCATACAGTTCTAACAACTTGTCAGACCACCTTATAGGAAGAGAGCGAAGCCCGGACAAGGATGGGTCAGTAGTGGGTGGGACCACACCTGGGCTGGCTCTGCTTAGATGTGCATATCCTTGGCTTTTTGGTTACATTTTGCTCTCATATCAGGATCCTGAAGTGAGAGTTGCTGGAATTGGGTGATCTCTTTGTCCCTCTTCCCAATGTGGACACATTGAATCAATCTCTCTCTCTCTCTCTCTCCCTCCCCCCCCTTTCTGCTTCCCACTATTATAAAGATAGGAAGGAAGGAGGAAGGGAAAAAGGAAGGGAGGAAAGGAACGAAGGTAAGAAGGAAGGAGGGAGATGGAGTGTCAGCACTAGTCATACAAAAAGCCAAGACAGCACACATTCCCATCATCCCCAACAGATGAATAGGCCTAACCAGTAACTTGATTCTCACAGGGATGGGAATAGTCTGGGGGCCAGAAGAATAAAGGACACGGCTAGGCAAGATTCTGAGTACCTGTCTGCATCTGCCCCAGAGCATACTTTCCTCCAGAACACCATGGTTTTGTTGGCTTGTTTTGTCTTTTCTGTCCTGTCTCTGCTCTTACTGTAGCTTCAAATAAATGTTTTCAACATTGGAGACCTTGCTTTTGCTTCAAAATCTGTTAATAATTGATGAGTTTGGAGACTTTTCAGCTGATAAGAAACACCTTCAATCCAAATTGCCATTAGATTATTTTATACTAGATCCCTAAAATTCATGTCATGCTGAATCCATGATGAAATTAATGGTTGTGTGGGAAGGCTATTTTCTAAATAGGAGGATCCCACAGAGTGAAAAGAAAGGGAAGGGGGGAGGGAGGGAAGGAGGGAGGGAGAGAGAGGGAGGGAGAGAGAGAGAGAGAGAGAGAGAGAGGTTCTATAATGTCCCACCTTTTGCAGACACCTGCTTTTTAAAATTATTTTTTATTTTATTGAAAATAGATTTTTTAATAGCTGAGTAGTATTCCATTGTGTAAAAAACAATGACTTCATGAAATTTGCTGGCAAATGGATGGAACTTGAAAGTATTATCCTGAGTGAGGTAACTCAGCCACAAAAGAACGAACACGGTATGTACTCACTAATAAGTGGATATTAGCCTAAAAATTTGGAATACCCAAGATTCAATTTACAGCAACCATTGGACTGAGCGTTGGGTCCCAGATGGAGGGGTTGGAGAAGGGACTGAAGGAGTTGAGGGAGTTTGTAGCCCCATGGAGGGAGCAACAGTGGCAACTGGTCTGACCCCTTGATGCTCCCAGAGACTGGACTACCAACTAAAGAATACACATGGAAGGACCCATGGTGCTGGCCACAAATGTGGCAGAGGAGGGTCTTATTAGCCATCAGGGGAAGGAGAGGCCCTTGGGTCTGAGAGTGTTAGATGTCCCAGTGTAGGGCAATTCCTCAGAGGCAATATGATAAGAAATGATTAACCATTTTATTTTAACCAAAGCCAGAAATATTAAGAGGTTTGGAGTAAATGAGAGTAATCTCACTGTCATTAAAAAACAAAACAAAACAGACTAAGAAACAAAAACAAAAGTCAGAACATTTTCTGAGTTACACCGATGCTTTTAGTTTCTTCTTCCAAAATAATTTGTGTTTACTTATGCATATATGTATGTGTGTTCATGTACACGAATATAGTGTCTGTGGGAGACAGAGAGGGTATGAGGTACTCTGGAACTGGAGCTCCAGGCAGTTGTGTTGGTGGGTGCTAGGGACAGAATTCTAGCCATCTGTCAGAGCAGTATGGGTTCTTAGCCCTGAACCACCTCTACAAGCTGCCATTTCCATGCTTCACTTTAGCACTGGTCACTGCTTCTATGTACCCCTGACTTACTGAGCATCTCTGTCTTCTGTGTTCTTTTTAGTGATGGCAGAGTCTTTGCTTGTCCAGAGCCTCTCCCTACTCCCATCTCTGTACTTGCTTTTAAAATCTGATTTTGGCCAGAGTCCTGCAGAATCAGTCTGGCAGGACTGACCTATCACTGACCAATAGTCACCCTTGACATATGACCCATCCTCCACCATCCAACAACACTGAGGAGCCTGATTTCCTCCTCAGGTATTCTTGCATACTCTTTTACCCTATGTGTTCTAACCCCTATTCCTGCTTCTTGTAAATTCCACTTGCTCATTCTGGGGTCAGCCTTGAACCATTCTCTATGTTCTAGAATCCCACCCCTAGCCCAGTCATGCCATGATGATCCCGATTGAAGTCTGCCTTACTATGCCACACCATGGGATAATTTTTTCTTATTGGATAGCCAACATTTGCAATTGTCTGTGGTGTTATTTTTATCATTTTAAAAATGAAATTGTGAGTCACACATCTGGCAGCTTCCTGTCTTGAAGACAACTCACCAGCACACCCAGGGCCCAGCTGAACAGAGAGCTCTGGCCTCAGGGCAACTGAGATTCAGCGGAAATAAAAACACAAGGCCTTGAAAAGCAAGTGTGTGTGTGCTGTGCCTACCACAGCCATCAAGATTGTCGCAGGGAATGGTGCTGGCAATGCTGAGGTGCTTCTTAGTCTATAAATGCTTTATAAAAGGAGTCAGTAAAGTAACTGATCTCAGTAAGGCTCAGGAAGTCAGGAAGGATCCCTGTGCTTTGGACCCATGTCTACTTGTGCCAATATTGAACATGTTTATTAAATGTGAAGGTAATTACCATTGTGCTGTCCATTATATTAAATGAATTAAGTTCGTGACATTTGCTGAAAAAGTACCGAAGGATAATAATCCATTCTAAGTTAAGGTAGAAAGTCAACAAAATACCTTGATCCCAAAGAAAATGTGTGGAAAAGATTATTTGTCTATATTTTAGAGATGAGTAAGTGAGACTAAGAAAGTATATCAGAGACTCAGGTTCTCCTGTGTAACCTTAACTTTTTCAAATTCTATTTTTAATGATGTTCTTAAATGATTTAACTTCCCTTGTAGCCCATCACCCACCAGAGGTAATAAAACATAAAGGATATGGAGGGAGGTGGGGAGTGGATCTGTTTTAAAAGGTTCTTTGGAGTAACTCCCATTTGTGTTGTCTGGAAATCTGCAGTTCGGTTCACAGGTCAGTAATGGCAACTTGATCCACTGGCAAACACTTCACAGATACACCAACAGTCCAGTTAGGTAGAGCCGGGATAGCAAACATGAATTAGTAATGGTGGCACTACCTAGCAGAGACAGCCAGATCTCAGCCTAGGCACGAGTCAGCAGGAGGGACCAGGGCCAACAGGAATGCCAGGAGAAGTTTTTGTCTGTGCCTCTCTCAGCGAAGACATGAAACCCATAGCATTGCACAGTTAGCTCTATAAGCAAGCCTAGCTTAGCCTCCTTCACTGTCGAGTTCTACTTATACTCTCTCCAAACACACAGGTCCTCCACATGTCTTGCCTCAGCATGTGCACCTGTCTCAGCTGACATCACTCTGCCAATCAACCCAAGTCCACGGAAGCAGCAAGAAGCAGAGGCACACTACCCGAAATTTTTTGCTGCATTTCTTTCTATGGAGTCCTGACAAATGCAGCTCAACACCGCAATGTAAGGAGGACCAATACATGTGTGTCCTTAGCAAAGGGTCCTTCAGCACGTGTTCTCTCACGTGCTTGCTTTAGCAGAACATCCTTTCTCCTGTGTCTGCTTCAGTGAAACCTTCCTTCATGAGTCTGCCTTAGTCTTTTACTTTTGTCCACTTCAGGAAAACACTCCTTTGTGTGTTTGCTTGAGCAAAACACCATCCAACACAACTGACTCTCCAAAGAACCCTAAACTTTCCACTTAACTCCTACCTCACTGTTGTCTGATCCCTTCAGCAGGACGTACTGCTGTGTGACCACAGCTTTAGGTGTTTGGCCATGGCCAATGTAAACAATGGGCTTAGGACCGCTTGGTAGTGATCAACCCAAGACTTGAGTGAATACTGTAGTCTTGAAATACAAGCAAACATAATCTTATTTTTCACCTTCTGGACCTGATACAGAGAATCTTGTAATGTATACTCCTACCTTCATTGCTGTGTCATTCGCAATAGATAAGACAGTAAATAATCCCACTTGTTGGCTGATGGATGACTGGATATATGTCTACATGTAGATCCCTATCTTTATCTATAGAGTTTAGATATTTTTTCAGCCACAAAAAAATAACAAAATCTTGTCATTTGTGACAATATGGATGAGCCCCAAAGATATTGTGCTGCATGAAATAAGCCAGGCACAGAGAATCCTGTATGAACTAACTTCTTTTGGAATCTTCAAAAATCATACCGGTAGGAGCAGAACAGAATAATGATTACACTGGCCTGGGGGAGAAGGATGCAGGAAGATGTTAGTCAAAGAGCACAAGTTCTGAGGCCCCATCATATAGCCTGAAGTAGCGATCTTTGTGCTGGTTAATTTGATTGAGGTCATCATTACAAAATACTTATGTAGGTCAAATCATTGCATGCTATACTTTGGCAATCTTTATTTGTGAACTAAGTACTTTGCAGGGGGGATGTACTTGCAGCAGCAGGAAGTAGCTTTAATTAAAATTTGAGGGCCCAATGAGAAGGTTGCCATGGGTAGTTGTATTTAAGATGGCTAAGCAAAGAAGCTGATTGACCAATGTGCCCAGAAGCATGAGATTGTAGAGAGATGGAGAGAAAGTAACTCTCCCTTATATTTGTCTTCACTCTTTTCATCCTTTGACCCAGATTTTTCTTCATTTCCAATAATCGTAATAATATACTGAATTTAAAACAAATTCTTTCTCTAAGAGAGTCAAGGCTTAAATTAATTTACATTAGCCTTAATGAAATAGAAAAGTTATGGATGTGTTGATAGCACTATCTCTCAGCTGAGGGTAAACTCAGGCATGCCTGATTGTTAAACCTTCTCCCTTTCTTGAGTTCTACTTTTCTGCTAAGACATTTTAAGTATAGGAACTTCCTGAGGGCCTCAGAGAATGGCTCCCAGCTTGTGAATTCTAAGTAATGACACTGCATGCACAGGAAGGGCTTGGAGGCACCTTCAAATCAAGCCATGTAGACAGTCACCTGCTTTGTTAACGAATGTTGCTGTTTCCTTGGTTTTGAGGTAAGACTTTAAATCAGTGCCTGAAGCAACATTTTGTATGTCACCATGCAGAGAGCTTTACAGTTATATCAAGAACAGACTCCACTTCATTGGAGAAACCTACATGTGTCTTAGAGAGATGGTACCTTTCATAAAGTATTCGTGTGGAAAACCCTAAGCTCCCCCATGTCACTTTTACTGTAATGCAATCCAGTTCATAGTCACTTTATTTTACAATTAACTTGGGGAAAATAGGGAGCGATCGCACCACTGGAATGAATTAAATCTATAAGGAAATTTTCATTTTCCAGAAATTTATTCTGCAGTGTGTTTCTTTAGAATTCTGACATATTTGAGTCAAAGATTTTAAGATACCAGAGGCACTGTCAGTTATCACTGGGGAGTGCATTTAGAAATATTTTCCAATTCTGTGATCACAAAAGGAATTTGAAATACATTTAAAAACTGCCAGCTTAACGTTTTGTGGTTATTGCTGGGGATAAAATACATCATATTTAAAAACGATGGGAGTTTGTTATAAAGTCAATTTTGCCATTGACTTTTGGGTATTGTGAATACAAAACCGGTTTTAAAATAGAGGATTTATGTAATCTTTATAAAGAATTCTACAGTAAACCAGATAGGTGATTTTTGTATGACATGCATGTCAAGTGTGTGTCTACAGAGCTTTGTAAGTGGATGGAAGAATCATTCTATTGCTGAATCTTATCTGACCCATTCTACAGTGTTCTCAAGGTGATGAGGATGGTGGCTATGATCTATGAAGCAAGAGTGACTTAGGGATCACTGTGACTCTGCCTTTGAGTGTGTACATAGCATCACCTTCTTGGATGTTTAGCACTATTAAGTCAGTACTGGCTGTTACTTGTAATCCCAGCTTTTGGGAGGCAAAAGCAAGATGAGCAGGAGTTCAAGGTCATTCCTAGCTACATTATGAGTTTGAGGCCAGCCCTGACTACATGAAAACTTGTCTCAAACCACAGCAAACCTATTAAGTTAAAGTTCATTATATTGTATAGAATATTACTTCAATTATTTTAGGGGGGGTTGAACCCTGAAGAGAAACTTCACAGTTTTATATACTTCAAATAAAGTATTTTCTTTGTAAATCATAGTGCCACCATTTCCTCAGAGAATGTTCTGGTGCAAGACGAGAACAAGCATTCTTCATTCACCCTGCTTGCTGCATTCCATGGTGTACTTGTTAAACCACAGAACGGGGGCCAACTCATCATAAGCAGAAGACAGTAATGTAGAAAGTAGCAGTGGCAGCAACAAAGCATTTGACATCAAAGTCCTGAAAGAATGAAAACAGGCTAATACACTAGAGTGGTTAGGCACTTTGTTTCAAACATATACAGACATCTGAAGTGTAGAACTGTCTCTTCTCAAGAATGCTTTTCACTCAGAGGACAAGATTGCCTATAGGAACCAGAAGAGTTGCAAGGAGGTACTTATTGGAATCTATCATTTAAAGGAAAATTCTAGAAAGAGATGTCCTGGTCATTTCTATCTTACTGTTATTTACCCTTCTGTTAACAATAGAAAGTGTCACTGACCTTGTGTGTTCAACCTTCATACAAAACTCAGAACTGTACTTCAAAGAATTTTGCTCTCTGGAGATGGGGCATTGGTTCAGCCACACCAGGATCTGGCCCATGCCATGTTGGCCTAAGGAGCTGGACTGTACTGGTGGTGCTTTCATTTGGATATGGACCATTATCCATGTTCTCCCATCTCTGAGTAAACAAATAAAAGCTTGTCCACAGTAAAAGGGAAGCATACATCTCTACTTACAGAGAAAATCTATTCCAACTGCTTTCATTCACAAGTATGAGTGGTTACCATACAACTGGCAGATATACAGCATAAAGAATAACCTAACAAATCTTTTTTTCTGTACTTCTATTTTTTTAAATTGGATATTTTATTTATTTACATTTCAAATGTTATCCTCTTTCCTGGTTTCCCTTCTGCAAACCCCCTATCCCACCCCCCCTTACCCTGCTTTTATGAGGGTGCTCCCCCACCCACCCACCCACTCCCACCTCACCTCCCTAGCATTCCTCTACACTGGAGCATCAAGCCTTCACCAGACCAAGGGCCTCCCCTCCCATTGATGCCAGATAAGGCCCCTTCAGCTCCTTCAGTCCTTCTCCTAACTCCTCCATTGGGGCCTCTGTACTCATTCTGATGGTTGCCTGCGAGCATCCGGGTCTGTATTAGTTAGGATCTGGCAGGAGACAGCTGTATCAGGATCCTGTCAGCAAGTACTTCTTGGCATCCTCAATAGTGTCTGGGTTTGGTGTCTGCGTGTGGGATGGATCCCCAGGTGGGGCAGTCTCTGGATGGCCTTTCCTTCAGTCTCTGCTCCACTCTTTGTCCCTGTATTTCTTTTAGACAGGAGCAATTCTGGGTTGAAATTTTGGAGATGGGTGGGTGGCCCCATCCTTCAACTGGAAGGCCATGCCTAACCTCTGGATATGGTCTTGACAGGTTCTCCCTTCCTTTTGTGGGGTATATCAGCTAATGTCATCCCCTTGGAGTCCTGGGAGGTTCTTGCTTTCCTGGCATCTGGAACTTTCTAGTTGCTACCCCCAGTTCCCCATCCCTCATTGCTACACACCTTTGTTCAATTTCCTGACCCTCTGTACATCTCCTCCATGTCCTCCCATACCTGTTTCTTCCTCTCTCCCCCCCCCTTCCTCCCGTCCCTCCCACCCTCTACTTCCCTTGATTATTTTGTTCCCCCTTCTAAGTAGGACTGAAGCATCCACTCTTTGGTCTTCCTTCCTCTTGAGCTTCATGTGGTCTGTGAGTTGTATTGTGGGTATTCCACGCTCTTTGCCTAATACCCACTTATCAGTGAGTGCATACCATGTGTGCTCTTTTGTGACTGAGTTACCTCACTCAGGATGATATTTTCTAGATCCATCCATTTGCCTGTGAATTTCATGAAGTCTTTGTTTTTAATAGTTGACTAGTATTCCATTGTGTAAATGTACCATATTTTCTGTATCCATTCCTCTGTTGAGGGACATCTGGGTTGTTTCCAGCTTCTGGCTATTATAAATATGGCTGCTATGAACATAGTGGATCATGTGTCCTTACTATATGTTGGAGCATCTTTTGGGTATATGCCCAGGAGTGGTATAGCTGGGTCCTCAGGTAGTACTATGTCCACTTTTCTGAGGAATTGCCAAACTGATTTCCAGAGTGGTTGTACCAGCTTACAATCCCACCAGCAATGGAGGAGTGTTCCTCTTTCTCCACATCCTTGCCAGCATCTGCTGTCATCTGAGTTTTTGATCTTAGCCATTCTGACTGGTGTTAGGTGGAATCTCAGGGTTGTTTTGATTGGCATTTCCTTGATGACTAAGGATGTTGAACATTTCTTTAGGTGCTTCTCAGCCCTTCGAGTTTCCTCAGTTGAGAATTCTCTGTTTAGTTCTGTTCCCCATTTTTTAATAAGGTTATTTGGTTTTCTGGAGTCTAACTTCTTGCGATCTTTGTATATATTGGAAATTAGCCTTCTATCGGATGTAGGATTGGTAAAGATCTTTTCCCAATCTGTTGTTTGACGTTTTATCCTACTGACAGTGTCCTTTGCCTTACAGAAGCTTTGCAATTTTATGAGATCCCATTTGTCAACTCTTCATCTTAGAGCATAAACCATTGGTCTTCTGTTCAGGAAAATTTCCCCTGTGCCCATGTGTTCAAGGCTTTTCCCCACTTTCTCTTCTATTAGATTCAGTATATCTGGTTTTATGTGGAAGTCCTTGATCCACTTGAACTTGAAGTTTTTCAGTCTATATACCTAGGATGGCTTCAACTTATTGTGTAGAAAAGACTGGTCTACATCTCATGATTGGTCATTTTGCCTAGCCTCTGAGTGCTGGAATTAAGGCGTGAGCTATTACATCTGGCTACAAGTCAGATTCAGCATTCATTTAAAAAATGTGTGGTAAGCAATCAATGTATTCTAGATTCTGTAACTGTCTCTTGGAGCATAGGAAGAAAACAACATTCCCCATCTCATTAACTTACATTTCAGGCAGAGGATCAGACAATGCACACATAATAAGTACAAAACCTGCACTTTAGGGTGGTAAAGGTGAAAGAGGTCATGATGACCTGAGGGAGGATCTCAGAGCTTAGTGGTACCAGGGATGAGCAACTAATGGAAGGCCAAAACCAGAAACAATGTAATGACCCTCAAGGAGATACAAGGTCTATGGAAGGTTTTCTGGATATAAAGAAGACACTTGCAGTTTTCCAAACTAAAAATCCACAGGTGGATTTGAGTAGACTACCCATCACTGATAATTCTGCAAGATTAATGGAGAAAATACCTTAGAATGTCATGTAAAGGTAAAGACATCTTACTAGACTAACCTTGACCAGGAAGGCATGTTTAGAGAGATTAACTTGTGTAACAGTAGGATTTCCAAACCTTGGGGGCGGGGCAGGGGAGAATAAGAGCAAGAGCAAGAGCAAGAGCAAGAGTGAGAACAAGAAAGAGAGGAGAGAGAGCAGGCAAGGGAAAAGGGAGGAGGAGGGAGAGGAGGAAGGGGAGAGGGAGGAGGAGGGAGAAGGGGAAGGGGAGAGAGAGATTAAGATGGAGGCTGACAGAGAAGTGAGAATGAAATAAGAAGAAAATTTCTTCAGGTTTAAAGAAAAAATAAAGAAAAGAAAAAATAAAGACTTGAGATGGCCTATTGAAAAAAATATAAAGCCCAGATGCAACTTGATATTGATAATAACTGTAAAATTCATGTGACTGGATATATGCTGGTGACACTTCTAAATTTCAAGAACCATTAAAAATCATTAAAAATCTTTTGGATTTTTAGATTCAAAGAAGAAGTTGGAATAAAGTAATTATTATAAAGAAAAACAAGCCACCAATAAACAAAGACAAATCACTAAGGAGGGGAAGAGGCTGCATCAGATTCCCATTTGGTCAGCTGGAACTACATCTGAAATGGACTGTGATTTATGGGAAATTTATGTGGTTGGTCAAGATGTTGTTCAGGGCAGATTACATGGCTTAGTATGTAAAAATGCTTGCTGCCATGCCTGATGACCTGAATTTGATCCCCAGGACCCACAAGATGGAAGAAAGGAACTTACTCCAGCAAGTTGTCCTTCGACACAGGTATCTCTCCCAGAAAAGTTAAAATAGATCTTTATCTATGCATACCTACAGAAGAGATACTTATAAACACTTGTATGCACTTTCTGAAGAAAAAATATTTTTAGGTGGGATTTTGCTATACCATCCGACTGGTTTTGAACCCTGAACTTGATTCTTCTCCTTAAGTGCTATGCATCTGGGCTTGCAGATGTATTCCACTATGCTTAGCTGAAGAAAACTTTTATTTTTTGAGAAAGAAAATCAGCTAAAATAAAAATGAAGTCATTAACTTGAAAATATTAGTGAATTGATGAAGGTAAATAGTTTTCCACTCAGGAAGAGAAAAAGAAGCTACCTAGCTATCATTTCTTGGGTTATCTATCTGTCTGTGTGTCTGTTTGTCTGTATATCTACCTACCTACCTACCTATTATTTTTCTTCCTACCATTTGTCTATCTATCATCTATCTAACATTTATTATCTATCTAATGGTCTTTCTTATATATCTATCTACCTATAATCGGTCTGTCTGAACCTATCTATCTATCTATCTATCTATCTATCATCTGTCATTTATCTAGCTAATCTACTATCTATCATCTGTATGCTATATAGTGCAATATATACCAACAATCAATGGAAAATACTAATGCAAGTACCAGGAAGTTTTGATCTATGTAAGAGAAAACCCAATGAGCTACTTAAACTGAAGTTCTGTCTTGGCAAAACACAGGAAGAAATTAAGGGTAATAGTGAAGTGAAGAGATTGAATTAGGAGTAAGCACAGGCTCAACTTTTACATCCAGCATTGAGGGAAGGTTGGCAGTGAAAGTACCTTGACAGAAGAAATCGTTATTAAGGTTATAGCTACTGGTGTATTTGAAAGCAGAGAGGAAATTCTAAATTAATGTCTGTAGGAAGAAGAGAAGGAATAAACAAAAACTGACTTTGGCAACCACAACCAAGTAAGAGTGGATGAAAATACAAAAGGAGTCACAGGCAATGATCATGAGAAGAATGTCACTTATCAAGACAACTGTGGCCATTTATCCACTAAATTGTATAGATCAGTAATTCAGATGACAAGATAAATCTGTTACTTATTTTGTAAAGAGTTAGTCATACCCAAGGTCACAAAAAATGAGTATCAAATATAAAATCATTGTCTTCTAGGGCATGATTCTTTTCTTGCCCTTTTAGCTCCATGTGGATTGCCCATTTGTGTATTACAGCATTCCAACTAAAGGTTTCTCAATACAATTTGTATTTGGAGAGAAGGTATTTCAGTATGGAGCCCTCCTTAGAAGTTAGTGTAGTCAGAGAAGGTTGCTATGGTTGCTACAGGTAGGTAAACAAAGGAAAGTTAGGGCAGCCTATTCTAGGGAGGGTGTTGCTTTGGTGGAGAATTCCACTTCAGGAAATATCAGCCTTCCCCACCTTCACAGACCATTGCAGATGGTTAAAGGCCGAGAACTTGTCATTTTCATCTGCTCCCTGGTACCTAAAGAGCTAAGGCTGACCTGAGAAGCAATTCCTCTTGGCTCAGTTGCAGTGTGTGAGTGTATCTGGATAGATACAGGGAGGGTCAAACAGAACAGTGTTGTCTGCATTGTACCAGAATCCTGACTATCTGAGAACTCACCTTTCAGCTGAAGATGCACAGTGGACATCCCCAGAGCACTGTTTCAGGTGGGATCCTAAGCACATCTCAACCTTATCAGTTGAGAATGGTACCAAAGCTGTCAGGATCATTGCTATCTTACCACACCTGAGGTTAGAAAGGAAACCTTCTGTTTCTAAAACAGGCAGCCAACATAGAGAAGGTAATTGCTATTGGCAGGTTGACAGCATCTATGATCTATTGATTAAGTTCACATTAGAGTTCTCTCTAATAAAGTAATTGAGGAATTGAAAATGTATGTTACATGTTAATTTTGTCTGTTCTAGACAGGTGATGGCTGAAATAGTTTTCCGTATTCATGGAATCATTAACAAACAATGTAAAATGTGTTTTTGTTGCTTCTCTTTTTGGCCTTTGCTTTCTCAGGCTTCTTACAAACAAAACAAACACATAAACAAAAAATACAGAAAGAGTCTTTACAAATTCTTGGTCTTATTTATAAAGACACAACTCAAGAATTAGTTATTGAGACAGAGTATAGGTAGTATTTTAATATTATACTTACCCTGACTCATGGATTGAAACGTTTTTCTTTTTTCTTATGTAAGATCTGTATTTTAGCTGTCACTTAGCTACAGGCTTATAGTAATAATGGAGGGGCATAGAATAACAGATGATATTCTTTTGGTCTTTATAATTTTCTAATGTGGAGTGGTCACTCTTGTACTAACCATGACTATAAATTTGCATCTGGCAAGTGGATTCTTCAATGTCAAAATCTACTGTACCTTTTTCTTGAATCTTTGGTGTTTGTCTCATACTTTTGCTTCCTAGAACTTATTTACTTGTGTTTTGAACAAAATTAGAGGCTCACATTTTCAGAGCAGGACTTTTGCAGTATGTTACCCTCTTGCTTGTTGTGTTCATAAGGATAAGTCTTAGAATCAAAATCAGGGAGACAAACAGAGCTTCTGTGGTCCTGATGTGAGGCAATAATAGATTCACAGCATCATATACCAGTTATTCTGGTCAGAAATGTGTAGCTGAAACAAATCCAGCTTTGACTTCTGATTTCCAGCTTTCAGAAAATATCATGGAAGGGGAAAAAAAGATTTAAATGCTACCATGAAGAACAATAAGACACAAAGCAGGTCCTTAGGTAGGAGGCCTGGCCTGGAATTTACATGTAACAATTCAATGTCATCAAAAGGTCTTCATGTATTGAGAGGAGAAATTATCGTTTTTTATAAAGATGCTTAAGAGACAGAGCAGAAGAATGCCCCACTTAGAACAAATTAGTTGTTCAAGATACTTTGGAATAATTAGAGAGATTTGAATATCATAATGGAATCTTTAAGGAAATGTAATTAGACATCTACTCACACCCAGACAGGGCACCCATGGCTGTCTGTGTCACCCCTATTCTAGCTTAGGGAATCAGTGAACTTCCTGGGGTTATGTATAGGCATAATAGTGAAGGGATAACTTAGAGGAGCTTGGGAGATGCAAAGGCAGCTGCATCATTTAGAAACCCAGCCCAGTATGGGTAACAACTCATACAAGATGCATCCCTAGGGCTTCCTGCACAACTTACCGGCAGCTCTCTCAGTCATAGTCTCCTTTACCAGAACTTGTTATGGCTCATGTAAACTTGGAGAGAAGCCTTGTGAATGTTTTGCGTTTCAATGTTCCTGAGACTTAGTTTTTACTTCCTGGATCTTAAAAATGTGTTAATATTTACTTCTATTACTGGATATGTGTGTACACATTTATGAGGTGGTGTATATGTGCACTTGTGTGTGTGTGTGTGTGTGTGTGTGTTATAGTGCACAAGTTGAGGGCAGAAGTAAACTTTTAGGAGTTGAGCAGCTCATAATCACTATGACTCCAGTTCCTGGGGATCTAACACTCTCATCTGGTCTCAGTAGGTGCTGTAGGCATGAGACACACACACACACACACACACACACACACACACACACACAATTTAAAGTAATGAAAATTTAAAGATATTCAAGGAACAGTTCACAAAACACAGAAGTAACAAATACACTCTCAAAGAAAAACATTTTCTTTGAGAATACATCCTACTTCTTTGCCAATACATCCTACTTCTTTGCCAATAC